>VXBT01008026.1:0-17532 GCA_013400235.1 Oriolus oriolus | reverse complement strand
ATGCCTGTATTTTTCTCCCTGGACGGCTCTCCTGAGGAAGTGAGGATCTTTCGCAATCAATCTCTCGCGACTGTGTTGCTACTACTGCAAATCCTCCAGCAGTGGGTATCCTGAAGCACTAGCACAGACTGGCTGAGGAGCTTTCACAACTATAGCACTGGGGAGACACGCTGGATGCTGTAATTGTAAGAGTACTGGCAACTGAATTTACAATAATGTGGCAATTGCCACCGCTGGTGGTGTTACGCAGTTCACTTGTGAGACTTTCCCTTAGGAAGTTTGATTCTTCATCAGAAGATATTCTTTCCGGACAAAGTGTCTGGGAAGCAGCTTTGCAATGAGAGGCTGGGTGTCCTAGTGGAAGTGGAACAGACACGGGCAGTTTGCCTCTGTAGAAAAGAAGGTAAATTGTGTCCTGAGATGCATTAGGAGCAGTGCTGCCGGCAGGCGGAGGGAGGGGATTCTGCCCCTCCCCTCAGCATTGGTGATGTCACGCCTGGAGTGCCGGGTCCTGCTGTGGGCTCCGGAGTACAAAAGAGACGCGGCCATGCTGCAGCAAGTCCGGCCAAGGGCTGCAGAGCTGTTCAGGGCACTGGAGCACCTTTCCGGTGAGAAAAGACTGAGAGAGTTGTGACTGTTCGGCCTGGAGAAGAGAAGGCTGGGGGGCGGGAATCTTAATAGTGTGTACGAATACCTGAAGGGAGGTCACACAGACAGAACAATTGGTGGTGGGCACGGATGGTTTCCCTCTGAACTTCAGAAGACACTTTTTCACGATTAAGGATGACTGAGTAATGGCACTAGTTGCACAGGGAGGCTCTGAAGACTCCATTCCTCAAAAGCAGCTGGAACATGGCTGTAGGAGGCCCTGCCTGGCCAGGAGTTTGGACTACATGACCTCCACTCCACAGGTCTTTCCAACTTCACGCACTCTGTGGTTCTGTGATCTGATAGCTGGGTAGGTCCAGTCAATGCAGGTTAAAGAGTCAATATTTGGGAATATGTGACAGAAAAAGCAAAGTATTTAAACATGTGCCCTGGGTAACCCAAAATGTTACTGTATTCGATATCTATGTGTGCACAAAATTGACCCTGCAACCACAGAACGGAAGGGCGGGGCAGGGGCTGGGGGCGCCGCTGTCTCTTTGGAAGTCGAGGCACTGAGACAGAGGCTCTCTCCCGCCGCTCCCTTTGCCTCTTGGCTTTCTCCTGCCTCTGCTCGCACCAATACCACCTCTAGGAGCTGCATTTCACGATCAAAATCTGTTTCAAGTGGCAATTTTGCAACACCTGTCTGCAGCCGCAACACCGTGCTGGGACAAGCGGAGCAGCCCGGCTCCGCAGGGTCACCGCAGCCGCCCGGTTTTGCTTGTTAGTAAACTTATTTTTTCAGTAATGTCTACTCATATTTGTTTCTCCTTATTAGTGGAAAGGGATTGGTTAAAACTAAGGGGAGGTAACTCATTTTAAAGTGTCCCACTCAACTGTCTTAAACCAAGACAATTCATTAACTTCCTTTCATAATTTTGGGTACTGTGGAGTAATATCCTCATATTAATTCTTCTGTCCTGACTGGTGCTGGTGAAGGGGTCCTGTGGGTTCTACAGCTCATGCCCCTTGTGCTATTTCTGCTTTTAGGATTTACTTACTACACAGCCTTTGCACATGTAGTACAATATGAATTGTATGGTACTTGAGTATGCCTGTGCTTGCATATTTGCACCACATTTTCATAAATCATCTCTAGGGATGATAGACTAGAAGGATGTCTCTGGCCTTAAACCCATTCTCCTAGTCCCACTGTATTTTCCAAAAGAAGATATCCCTGTTAAAGAAAGTTTTGTCTTGGAAAGCTGTACTTAAATATTATGGTAGTAGGTCCTGTTTTGAGGTTTGTCTGTACCAGCACAAGTTTTATTTAAGAATCAGTTAAGAATGTTAACTTGCTCTTTAACATTATCTTAACTATTACATCCACCTCAGAATATGAACAATGCTATAATAACCCTAGGCTGAAGAAAATACTGAATTGTTTGCTTACACTTAAAAAACACTTTTCTGTATAAAAATCAGCCAATGATTTTCACTGCCGTTCCTTTTCTGTGCTCCCGTTTTAATGTTTTTTTTATCCTGTACTCAGTTTAGGTAAAATCTCTTCTAGTCAGCCTTGCACTGAAATCAGCTTAAGCTAAAGTCTGTGGCAAAGGAGCTTTAGTTAACTTGATTTTGGCTGTTTTGTGAGAGAGACAGGGGTGGTTTTAGATACATGGAACACCATATGGGCACATAAACACTACACAAATTCAAAATCAAAAAGACCTACTCCATGCCTGACTCTTAATGCTAAAAGAGCATAAACACCTAACCTATCTTAAATTTCTCTGAGCTCCTGCATGCTCCCTTGGATAGTTAGGTCTTCATATCAATAAGCATTTGGTTTGCAAGTTTGCCTGGATTTCAGCCCCTGCTAAGAACATCAAGGCAGCTGTAGCAAACCTGCCTGGCCTATTGTGCTGTCTGTAGCAGTAGCCTAGGGAAGAGTTTAAGAAACTGCTTTAAACAGGTTTCAAAGCAGCTCAGAGGCTTTGTGATACCTTTATGTTTGATTGCAGAACACTAAGGAGCCCTTAGAGCAAAGCCTGGTGTTCAGAACTTACCCTGTTCCACCTGAGCATCCTAAGAAAGAGGTTCATTCTCTCCTTCAAAGCTAATGGTTTTAAAAAGAAGGGTGGATACCATCTTCAGAATAGCCCACCAGCTTGAGTCCACAGTTTCAAAGTGAGAGCTGTGGATGTCAGTCTCCTCAGGAAACAGGAAATTCCAGTTTTCTCTAAGGACTTATCTTCTAGGAAGAGCCACATCTTCAGGCCACACCAGGCTGTGGCCCAGACTGGGAGCTGGGAAAAGCCTTTCACTGACTTGACTGAGTAAGACTCCTAATTTCCAGAGAGGAGTGTGGCTAGAGGTCATCATGTAATCACTAGTATTTTCTTGGCTGCTCAAAGTGTCCTGCTACTTAGTATGCTTGCTGTGGAAGCCTTTCCAAGGCTGCTGTTGTAGGGCAGATAGAAACAGGCTCTGCTCTGGCTTCCACGATAGTCAATTAGAAGTGAACTCCAGTGTGGGTAGTTAACACAAAATTAAAGCCAATCAGTACTGCTGGTGTGAAGAGGATATTAAGCTGTGCTCACTGGGCTTGCATAACCTCTAGTTCAGAGCACAGGCAGTGCTGGAGCATGGCTGCACTGCACAGCCTGAGTTACCAAGCCCTTCTCTTCCTTTGAGTATGGAACCTCAAGTGCACCTCAGAGCTCTGCCCTGCCACAGGGCCCTGAGAAGCACATAAATATTGTTGCACACTTAGCATGAGATGCCTTGCTGTTGCCTCAGTAACTGGCAAAGCAGGTTCCTGTCAATGCAAAAGAATTGAGATGCTTGTCACTGCAGTTGCATCATTGTTTGCATCAGAGTTCCCTTTCCTTTTTTCCTTCCCCTTCCCCTTTCCTCTCCTGCTCCATTCTTAAAGCCAACAAATCATTTCCATCTACTCTTCCCAAATACTAGTGCCTGTAACAGTGGAAGATCTCTGCCATCATAAATGCAGTGCAGGCTTCAAGTTTGAACAATTGTTTTGTGTGCCTGTAACTTCCCCATGGTGGATCACCATGCACGTAGGCATTGCAGACTTGCCTGGTTCTGTAAGCAGGGGAAAAGAAATGTACAGAGGATGAAAAAATTGTTAACCAAGATGTCAGTTAGCTGAATGTAATTATGCCATCAAGGACTTGGACAACCAGATGACATAAAAGACACTTGATTTCCACAGCATGAACTGTGAAAGGGCATGATTCCCTTATGAATGTGTGTTCCTTCTTTCTAAGGCATCTATTTACATATCTGTGCAAATATTTATGTATATTTCACTTGTATGAAACCTAGGAAGAACAGCAGTTGTTACTCATAGCATTTAGTTGAATGCTAACTATTTTTGTGTTACAAGTTCAGCACTGAATCAGACGAATGGCTTATCTTGCTCTGGATTCAGAGCTCTGTGGCAAGGTCAGAATGTTGGACTTCAAGATTAGCAATGTACTGTTCAGCATTTCAGGTAAAGTTTGTTGTTCAGATGAGTAGCCAGGCCTTGGCTGAGTAGGTCTGGCTGACTGTAAGCCAGTTGGTTTACTTCAAGATACACAGAGAACAAATCTTTTAAAGACAGAATCCATGAAAACACTGAGTTCATGGTGGCCTTATACCGCACAAATAATGGTGCTGACATTCAAAACCAAATGATTTAACTCTGTGTAACAGCTGTAGAGGTTTAGTTTTTGAGTGAAGCAACTGAACAAGGCAGCTACAAGGGAGCTTTGTGGGATAAAGCAAGCAATCCTTCCAGTACCATGTCTAACTTTGTATTCTACACCTACTTCTCTGTGAAAAAGGTAGTTTTGCCTCACTAATACTGTTCAAGGAGCAACTAGTGCTGTTAGAAATACAAATCTAGTATGAAATATTCATTCTTATTCTTTGAAGGAGTTGGGAAGAGAGACAAAATAAGTCTACTATTTAGTCTTTCTTAATTTTATCTACTGCTGTGAAGCTCCCTTTACTTAATGTGGCAGAACCTGGAAAATTTTCCTTGTACATTCCAGGTTTACTCTGGCTGAGAACCTCCCCTCACAAACGCATATGAATCAGAAGTCCAGTTATGTATAGTGAGTTTCTGGTCAAGTCACACCAGCCAGATGCAGAACTGAAAATACAAAATGTTTTCTAATGGCCTGTGATGCAAACATGTATTTTGCCTGTTTAGTTTGGATTTGACATCCTAAAGTCCAAAGACATTTAAGCATGCTTCCACTGGTTCCAATAAAATTAGCACTTGCTTGCTGCCAGTGTTGCACATGAAGTCCTTTATAAATATTCATTTAAATTACCTAGCTTGCTAGTTAAGTAATTATCTGCATACAGCTAGTAGTGCTTCACAGCGTGCAGTGGCTGTTTAGCCCCACCTAGTATCTACACCTGCAAGGGGCTTATTGCCCATGATGCTGAATCTGCCAAGAGCTGTTCAGATACATAATTTCTCCTGCTTAGAATTCATTATAAGATCAAGTAATAAAGGTCCATTTCAGCAAACATCTGCCCATAGAGAAAACATTAAATGACCGTGCTGTCCCCCTTAATATCCATAATGCCGTATTTTGTGGGAGATTGTGAATGGAAATTCAATTTACCTGTTGATGTTTACACCAGCAGATGTTTTGAGAATTTCAGCACTCATTTCATCAAGTAAGTAAATATTTGTTACTCTATTTTTCATAAAGCAGCACTGGCTGATATTGAATGGTAGCAAAAGGAGTTTTAGTATTTCTGCAGAAATTAATACATATTCCCTCCCAGCAGGTTTTCCCTGACTATGAAAGGCAGGAAAAATGTTTAAATGTGCACTTAGGTGTATTTACATGTACATACGACTTTAGGAAGCCTATTTCAACATCAACACAAATAGTTTTCTTCATATATTATATATAAGCATTTGCTGACTTTCAGTCTGCTGTACCAGAGGAGGTCCACAGAGAACAATACTATTCAGCAGGTGCCAATAAGGACATGATCTGTGAGCTGATTTTATCTGCTTCTCAGGTTGCTGAAGGTACGAGTAGGAATTTCCCTAATTATCTTCTTCCCCTCTTATAAAATAAATGTGCTTTATGGAATAGGTATTGATACTGGAGTGAATACAGGATGAGTTGGTTCTTTCCAACAGGTGCAAATGGCATTTTATTTTGATCAGTTGTTAAAGACCTTGCAAATGCTTGCAGGTGCCATTGGGAAGTTTGTGTATAGAGGATCATGTAGTATCTTCATCTTCTTACTCTGTTGAGATACAAACCTTGGGCTTTTTTGGGATTATAATCCACTGCTCTCATAAAGTTGGTCTAAAACCCCCAATTTTTAGTTGTCAGTGTAACTTTTGCTCTCTGTCAAACAGCTTCAAAGTGATTGCCACATTTCACAGATAACGTTATTTCACTGTGGAGTAGTCTGTCCTCCAAGAATGTAAAAGATATGGAAGCACTCTGATAAAGCACCGTACCAGTTCAAGACAATTCTTCTCTTCAAATTAGATGAATACTGGAACATTCACAAACACTACCTGCCTTACCTGGATTATGGTAGTGGAGCTCTAAATTACACATACAGTGCTCTTCAGCTTCTCCCAGCATGCAGGAATGCACAGCCTTAGCAATGGTTAATGTCCCCGCTTTGGGAGCAGCTCACTCAAGAATTCTCTTAAAAGCTGGCATATATACATCCCTGAGCAGCTTTTCTGTAGTCACAATGTCTGTTGATTACTTGATATCTTTCCATGAATTTTAGTTGTTATTCCTATTAAGTACTGTGTTTTGCTGATGTTGTCACTGATGTTCAGAATGATTTGTACTTTTGCACAAACACAGTACTATACTTAGAATAAACAGCATTTTTATTTTTTTCAGTGTTGCACAACAAGTATGGAATGCAATTTATTTTTAGGTGACACAAACAATAAACACTGCTCTTGAGTTTGGTGTTGTTGTTTTTCACAAACAGCATTTAGTGAAAAATTCTTCCAGGACAAATATAAATCAGGTTCTTATTCTCTAAATTAATCCCTTGAGGTATTCAGTTACTCACTAGGGCATAATGATTGGCATCAATAAGAAAGATGAAACCTAACACTTTTTGAAAGAGGTTGCATAGACACCTAATGACGCTAAATTAATGTATTTTTAAACAACATTTTGTTTCAGTGAATATTTCTAACTGATCTATCAAAATAAACAATTAATGGAACCTTAAAAATTAATAAGACAATTTAGTATGAGCTATCCTTTTTTTTTCCTTTTTGAAAAGGTGCAGTATCTCAGAATGCAGCCAGTGAAGTTCTTCAGTTTCTAAACGCTTACTTGCTCTAGATGTAAACTTGCTCTTTGAAAGTGAAGTAAACCTCCAGATGGACTCTGTTACTTCAACAATGTTGTTCCTGGTAAGTGGATTATTTATGGAATTATTGAGAGAGTTTGTCTTCTGCTGTTTCATGCAGTAATTTTTTACTTTTTAACAAATGCCATAAAGGAAAGAACTATGAGGGATCATGAGGAATAGGGCATGAATATGCACTGCCAACTTCTATTTTACAGATAGTATTAAAAAAATCCTGCAAATGTGTGTTGTATTCCTGACCCAAACATATTTGCAATTTGCATTTGGAAAATAAAGATCCTTACAGGCCAGCACCCCATGGGTCTCTGAGAGGCAGCCCAGGTAAACAGAGAGTTAGCAGAGATCATGATATTTGTTCTGTATTGTGCCTTCCTGAGGAATCTCCAAAGACTTGAAGAGAAGGCATGGGAATTGTCATTTCATCCTGTGCTGAAAGGAACTATGTGCTCACAGGAATTAAGTCAGTTATCAAACAGCATAAAAATGTAGAGGAAGAACCGAGAAATGCTTTTAATTTAGCTGAAGAAGTATATCCAGAGTGTAAGTATTTATGCTGGAATTTGATCAGGATATTTCAACTTCCTGTCTTTCATTCTGAGAAGTGCAGTGGCGGCTTTCTAGCTGCCTCATATGGATATTGGTTTCTCTGCACTGACAGCTGAACAGCATTTCCTAACTCTGTGATTTCTAATTCCCTGTAATTTCTAATTCTAATTTCAATTCTGATCAATGTGGAACAATTCTACCTTTTGAATTGTTTAAATTATTTTTGAAACTATCTCCTTATTCTCTAGGATTCTTTTGTCGAGCCATTGGCCAGAGCCATCATGATTCAGCTGATGAGATCTTGTCAAACAAACATTGCTAGACAGTGCTTTTTATTAAAAAGACCTGTGTGCTTTTGGTGCTCAAGTAGTTTTAACACTCCTCTTTCCTGATTTGTGCATAGAGATGGTTCTGCAGCACTGCAGGGCTGCCTTTGGTAGTTTTAACTCCCAAATTTCTTATGCTCCCCTCCACCACCGTATTTTCTGTGCCTGTTGTGTGTATATCCATCCCTCTTCATTCCACCATCCACTCCTTTCTAAGCCAGCAAGCTACTAATAAAGCTCTTGATGAGACACTGAAACCAGTACCAGCAATGCATCTTCCTTCCTGCTGGAGAAGACTGGGGTGTTTGATAACCATGAAGCTTTATGCAGACAGCTACAACTATAAACTGACATTGGTTACTGTGGAACAAGTAAGTGTTGCAACTGTTTAAATGTGTTGCTTCTCTATAGCAAAGGATTTATATTTCAAAAAGAAAGTAAAACCTAATAAGTACTTTGTTTCATGCACGCTTACATGTGGATGCTGACTGATGAACAGATAGGCTTGATTATAATATAAATAAGTGAGATAAAATGGTTGTGACCTGAGACCTAACCCACCAAATGTTTGGGCTGTTCTATAGAGATACTCTGTCTGTAAAATAAATGAACTTCTCACATAAACATATGTTAGTAGAGTTTGCTTTTAATACGTAGCAGAGTCTTTAAACATCTCACTTAACCAGTTTTGCTTACAGTTATGCAGGGAGTGCTGTGTCTGACGTACATGTTGTGGAAATGTAAGACAGAAAAAAAAAAACCGAACAGAAAAACCCCAAAACCAAACCAACCAACCAACCAACCAACAACTGCGAAAAAACCAACCCCAAAACTTAATTGCAAGGTACTCCATAGTAAAGACGGTTTGTAGCTGTTGTGGCAGCATTCATATGCTCATTTTTATTCCTGAGGCTAAGAATGATCAAGGCAATTGCTGAGCAAGAGTATTTACTAGGCCAGGGTACCTCACTGTGCACAAAAATAAATAAACATGAAGGAGAAGGGAAGCTGAAATGTGTCTCTGAGCATGCATTGTAATCTATGTCATGTTCCTTTGGGATAATTGGTCTGTTTGTAATTTCTTGCTAGGGTATAAGATGTGCAAGTTGCAGTGAATATAATTTTATGTGGGTGGCTAAACTATGGTCTAAATATGAATTGACACTAAGATGGACCTTTTATTTCCCCATGGTCTTGCATTTAGATCTTCTACTTCATGGCTCTGTGACAGTAAGCCTGCTAACCCCATTCTGATTTAGTACAAAAATATGGATCACTTGAGACTGTTCAACCATTCACAGAAAAATCCAGACAAACTTTCCTTTGCAGCTCAATACCATCAAGAACTGCAGCTTTGCTGAGAGGTAGTAGTCTCACCCTTGTAATAGGTTGTTGTCCTTGACAGTGTCAGAACAGATTAGTATTTGGATATGCTTACAGACACCAGTGTGGGAGGCTTGTTAAGATATTTGTTTCCTGTCTGCAGCATGAACATTAAAGTAAAAAAAAA
The DNA here is from genome assembly GCA_013400235.1 of Oriolus oriolus. Classification (NCBI taxonomy): domain Eukaryota; kingdom Metazoa; phylum Chordata; class Aves; order Passeriformes; family Corvidae; genus Oriolus; species Oriolus oriolus. Next base: position 8,160 of record VXBT01008026.1, on the reverse strand, counting down.
TTACAGTCCTAATAGCTTACATAAACTTCCTCAGTATTCGTATACCAAGAGGAAGGAGAGTGTCCTTAAAGGGCGAAAACCAGAGGCAGAGCAATAGTTGTCCTGAGACAGCATTAGTTAATAGCAGGGAAAAAACTGAATAGTGGATGAGAGGGCAGATTTACTGATAGAGCTACAGGATCACAGCCAACTGCTTGTTAAGACCTTATAGCTCAGCACAGATGTCATGAGATAAATAATCAGCCAAGTATGGTTTTAAGGGGACTGTAAACCTGACTCTACCCCCTTATTAGCACTGAGTATTATAGCACATGTTCTTGTGCTACCAGGCAGTACTTGTGCATCTCTACTGTCCTTCCTACCATTTAGATTGACTGGTATCCATCTTCAAAGGCTGTACCATTGCACAGTCTCCCACTTCACCACAGCATATAGTCCCAGTGGAAAATGCAGACTGATAAAAGATGTTCTGGAGTACCTGCTATAACCATGTGTATATATCTCTGCTGGGGAGAGACACAGCTCTATCTTTCCTTTGTTCTGCTATTGCCACCAGGTGTTCTCTAGCACTGTGACGTGATAGATGTATATATTTCTAACTTTGTCTCTATAGTAACAGACTGCCAAAAGAAGTCTGAGAGCTCATCCATGAGCATAGGGAAAATGGAGGACTATACCCCACCATCAGGAAAGCAAACTCTTCAAATATGCATGGAAGACTGGAAATGGCACATGTAAATTTAGATGATTTTAGAAAGGTATTCTTCCCATTCTGTTTTGTTGCATGAAAGGCAACTGAAATGTTTGGCCTCACCTCCTAGAGGAAAGGAATGGGCAGAAGCGATTCCAGCCGCTGTGCAGGTTTGTGGAAAACGTGTGTGTGCTGTGTGCACACGCATACGTGATGATGTAGGTTTGCTACAGTATGATACGTATTGATCTCTGAATTTACCTTATGTGAAAGCAACAACTGTCTTTTGTGTTCACTGAAATTTTTTTGCTGATATGCAAAAATGTAGAAAAACCTTGCATTTCACCACTGTCTGTAGAATTGGGGCAGCATATTAGCTATGAAGAATAAAAGACACAGAAAAAGATCTTGTGAAATCATTCCTTTGAAGCTGAAATAAAAACATTGTTATGCCCAGAGATTAATTATGAATAATCGGATTCTGACTTTAATCTGTTCAGTTAAGGGGGAAGGATGGATGAGTAGAGGAGGAATATTTTTCCATCTTAAAATGATCAAAGTTTTTTTATATATTTGCAGAAATTGGTGGAGACATGACAGTCAGAAATGGGGGAAAAGGGTACCAGTTCAGAATAAATAACGGCATCAGATGAAACATGGAACAAATAGGGGAAAAAATGGAAGGAACTTGTACTGGAAGTTATGCAAAATCCTGCATGGCTTTATAGAAAATAGTAAACTCTCAGTTTCCCCATAATGACCCAGCTAACTCTGTAGGAAGCCAGTTGTCTTCAGTTTTCATCTCTGCATATATAAAAATATCACAATGTAAAAATAATTCATGTACAAAAAAATTGTAACAATGGCCAAGGGCTGTTTGCTCAAGGCCTATGCTATGCAGTTAGACTTTGTATATTTTATTTTGGTTGTAGATTTCGTTAATAATTTCAAAGTTTCTCTCCATCCTTTTTGAAACTCATGCACCAATGAGCCAGAAGTTCAGTCCCAGAGGAGAGGAATGAAGAAACAATGTGTTCAGGCCAGAGATGTATTTTTATTAGAGAAGGCAATACTGGGAATGAGTAATGTTTGTCGGTTGTTCAACCTGCTGATGGATCTGGTAAGTGTAAGGCAAAGCTGGAGATAACTTTGTCTCCAGCATGCTCCATTTATTAGCCAACAAGGAAACTGCTTACTAGCAGGCATTGTAAGATTGAAAAGTCGGCAAATACCACAAACTTTCAACACACACTTCGAAAAGTGTCCCTGTGTATAGAGCTGTCAGCCTGCAGCCCAGTACCAGAGCCTGAGCCTGTTCCTTACAGTAATCCTCATGGCACATTGGCCTGACTTGCATTTCTCCACAGCCTTGTGATTCCTGCCTGCCTTCCCTATCAAGCATCTTCCGCCTGCAATTATTACATACACTGTTAAGGACAACTACCATTCTTTCTTCACGGCTTTTCCTCCCTCTCAGCCTTCACTGTGGTGATCTGTGGTTTCATTTTTTTTCTTTTGGCATAACCTTACACCAGGAAGAAACTGTCAGAAAAGTATAGATCAGTTTTAGAGCCAGTTTAGTTTTTTGTGTTTGTGAGAACTCGTACTTTTTTCATACCCCGGTTTCAATTACAGGTTATCATGCAAGAACAAGGCTCAGCGCTCTTATGTATATGGAATGCTTGCAGATTTTTCAGTTCGCAGCATTTCTTCAGATACAGGGAAAAAAAGCCAGATTAAATGACGAGAGTGCGGTACAAGTCTCACTTTCCTACACTTAAAGTGTAACAAGACCCAGTGACTGCTGAAGCAATGAATCACCACAATTTACATATGCAGGTCAGCTGGGAACATCCTCATACAGCTGAGAGCATCCCTGCAATCAACACTTTGCTACTCCTATTGCAGCCGCCTCTTGGCAAATCCAGCCCAATACATACACATTCCTATTAGTAGTCCCTTAACTGGTGCACAGGCGGTGTGGTGAGGAGGCCACACTTTTCATTGCTGGGAGGAGACCTGACCCAGGCAGAGACCCTTGCCTCATGAGAGGTGCACCAGGTCTTGGCTGGCTGCAGCCCTATGGGGCAAAGAGGTGTTCCCATTCCATGTTGTCATTTCTCTTTGAGGCCAGTCAGAAGAAGTCAGTGGTGGAGCCAGGGTGCGGTCCTGGAGTTCAGGTTCTGGTCGCAAGCAAGAACACTTTATCTAGTCCTTGTACGAGTGGTGTTTGCAGAAAGGGGGAGGTGTTCCCACCTTTCCAAGGTCACAGTCCTTTCCGTGGAAGTGCTTTCACTCTAACTAAACTCGGCGGAGGGCGAGTTGGGAAGGAAAAGACCTTCTGCACCCGTCTTAAGGCGAGGGAGAGGAACCTCAGCGCACGCAGCGCACGGGTGGGCAGAGGGCGGTGGGGCCGCGGAGCTGGGCGGGCTGCGGAGCGCGGCCGTGCTGCCCAGGGTGTATCACCGCGCCCCGGAGCCGCGCCGAGAACACCGCGTTCCCTGCCCGCCCTTGAACTGAGAGTGAACTTCCCCGGCCCTCTGCGCCGCGGGGACCGCCAGATACACCCCGGGGGGCGGGGACAGAGGCAGGGAAGAAGAAAAGCAAGAGGGGTGGAGGGAGGGAAGTTCCAAAAGGGTTTATTTCATCGTAAGTGCTTAAGGTGGGGTGTTGTTTGGGTTTGCTTTTTTAAAAATTTGTTTTGGTGCGTGTGTTTTTTTGGTTTGGTTTGGTTTAGTGGTTTTTGGTTTGGTTTGGTTTTGGTGGGTTTTTTGTTTCTTTTCTTGCTTTTTTTGGTTTTGTTGGGGTTTTTTGTTTGTTTTCTTTTGTCTCTAAGTGTGTTTTCTTTTTAAGTCTAAAAAAAAAAAGCAAACTAAAAAATGCAAGGCAATCAGCATCCCTAAGTAGACATACTTTCAGAAAAGGTGCAGGAAAAGAAAAAGACATTGCTTTTACAGAAACAGATTTATTGCACTTTTGTTTTTTTGACTTCCTGCCATTGTTAAACAAGTAGTTTTCCTTTACTCTTCTCCCTGCCCTGAACATTATAATTATGTTTCCTTCCCAAAGGAAACCAAAAGTGCTGTGACCCCACCTAAGAAAGAAAAGACCAGAGGTTTGACAAAGACCTCATCCCCACAAGTTTTATTTTTGTATGAGTGTGCCTTTAAAGCAGGTATCTCAGAGGTTTTGTGCCATTGTGGTGCAGGTCTCAGGCAAGGCTCTGTGCCTGTGAGAGGTGCAGAGGAGCACCTCTGCAGTTTCAGTTTCAGCCTGCAGCAGATCAGTGTGTCAGTGGGCTCAGAAGCGTGGACATATTCCTTGGGACTGCATTACTAGGGTTTTCTCTGCAAAAGCTTTGTTGAAAGGGATTAGCAGCACACTTGGGCCTTTTCCTTTTTTGGTGAAATCAGCTCTGTGCCAATCTTGGACCAAAATGAATAATAATAAATCTTGAGACATTTTGGTAGCTATTTTGTGTAAGTGACTGTATTTCATGAAAGCATCACAGCTTTTGGAAGACTTTTTACCTTTCCCTGATTTGCTTCCATTATGGAGAGCATAGAGGTAACTCACTCATTGTGGGGCATTCTTCACAGTAGCTAAAGTCACCACCTAGTCCAGTTTAATTGACTTTCAATTTATTACTCAGCTTTCTGGACACCATCTGCATATTTTGGGCTTGTTGTTTTAGGGTTTTTTGTAGTAAATTGGGATTTATATTACTGATATGTTATATCCATAGTGTGTTCCAGTCCATTAACCACCTCATAAAATCCTTTAAAAATGTTGGGTTTAGCCTGTTCAGTAGCTAAATGATGCAGCCTCTTGCAGTCTGCAATTCAACCTGAGGGGGCAAGAACCATTCTCTTGCTTTACTACTGTACTGCCCTGAATATAACATAAGCCTCTTGCATGTCAAATGTGAAAACATGCAGAAAACCCCCACCACTCTCACTTTGGAATTCTTTTCCTGTGTACTGTGAGACAGGTTATGCCATGTCCCCTTTAAAGTCTGTGCAGGTTGCATCCTGGCAGATGCCATCACCAACTGCAAGGGCGACCTCCCAGACTTGGTCCAGAAGGGGGTGGACACACAGCAGCACTGTTTGGGTCTGATTTGCACCCTTTTATCCCCAAAAGCGCACTGGAGCTGAAGCAACCTCTGCAGCCTCATTACAGGCTGTAAGGCCATGCACGGGTGGGGCCTGCGTGTTGGCCCTGCCTGACATGTTGCTTGCCTGCCAGAGAAGGAGACTCCCACTCTGGTCCCTTGTTGAAACACATCTGTCTTCCTCCTCCTCTTTCCAACATAGGAACCCCTTGCCCTTGTCCTTGTCCCACAGATATTCTTCTCCCTCTGCTTTTCATCCTGTATCTTCCAGCTGCAGTGCCTTTTGGCTTTTCTCAGATATTAGTGCCTAGCACTACACTGGCAGCCACTTCTTATCAATTCATGTGTTCATTTCATCAATCTTCTGATTTTATCTTATCTACAGCCCTTGAAAACTACTTTAGACCTCTTCCCTCATGTTTGCAAGGCTGCTGTGCCATAACTACGCCAAAAGTACAAGGCTGCTTCCTTTCTATGAAGCGGCCATGTTTTGTGGGCTGTGGCCCAGGACATGTGAACAGAAATGACCATTGCCTAGGATGGGGAGACAGGTGGGTGCAACACAACTGGAGCGCTGCGGCGGCTAGCAGTAAACCCTTCAGAGGAAATAGACATGGAAGGAGACATGGTGGGGCTGCACTCCTCGGCCAGCGCTCTGCTGCACCCCAGCCGCTCCCGCGCTGCCCCACACACTCCGGGCCGCCGGCTCTCCCTGGCACATCCTCACACCGCTCTGCTAACACGATTTTGCCATTTTTAGCAAAGTCAGTGGCCGCTGGATGTCACTGTTTGATCTCCCACAGAAAGACACACGGACACTTTTCTCTGTCTCGAAATAGAGGAACTGGCGTCCTTAAGGACAAAACCAAAGACACAAACCAAACAAATCCAGCCAAAAAGACCGAGCTCACCGGCACGCCCCGGGACAGCTGTTTGTGGCGTTCCTTCCTGGAAGGGCAGGTGATACAGGAGCACTGGGGACAAGCAGGGCCGCTGCTCTAAGAGAGGTGACACTGCAATGCTGGGATTGCTGGCTGAACCACGGGGAGCATCGGCTGAGGTGCTCCATCCGTTTCAGGCCTGTGAACTTTGTGCACTTAGTAAACTTAGAGAAGCCGTGAGGACTTCTGACCCTATGCAGCCCTGGGGGATGGTAGGTCATTTTGGCACTGGCCATCCAAGGTAGAAGCAGAACATTTCTTCTTCCTCCAGCCCTTTCTCAGATGATCTCCTCGAACAGAATTCTGTGTGGCAGATACTCAGGTTTCCACTTTGGCAGTCAATCTCCCTGCTTGAAAGCTGCAGTTGCAGAGCACTCAAAGTTTGGAGGCGCTGGATTGCAGCAGGTCCTGCAGCCTGGATTTGTTGCTTTGGCCTATGAGGTGTAGGAGTTTCACACAATCCTACACTACTGAAGCCACAACACCTTCCCCTGCAAAGGCCTGCCCTGGCTTTAAACTGGGCCTGGGAGCAGAAAGGGAGAAAAGTGAAAGGTTGTCTGTTTGAAAAACTTTTTCCTTCAGACATCAGGTGAGACCGGGAGCCACAGAAAAGGCTGTACTAACCATGTGCTGAGCACCTGGCATCTCTCTTGTGCTGGGGCGTGCTGAGGAGCCCTGTCCTTGGGCATTGTTAATCAGAAAACGACATCCTTGAAGGACAAGGAGATTCGATAACAGTGTCCTTCTCATTTTCTGAATTTCTGGCACCATGTTCTTGTGTGCCGTGAGGCTGAGCACTCAGCATGGATGGAAATCAGTGGGATTTGCCTTCTGAGCAGCTCAGGAGGACTACAAAGATGTCCTGAAGTTGTGCAAGGAGAACATTAAAAGGGACAAATTTGAAACAGAGCTGGATGTGGGGGGAAATGTGGAGACAAAGGATGAGAAGAAGGCTGAAGTACTTAATGCCTTCTTTGCCCCAGTCTTGAACACAACCAAGTTGTTCTCTGGGTGCACAGCCCCCTGAGCTGGAAGACAGGGACAGACAGAACAAAGCTCCCAAAATCCAAGTGGAAATGATTAGAGCCACACCACTTAGAAACACACAAGTCTGTGGGGCCAGAAGAAATTCACACAAAGGTGAAATTGGTGAAGGAAATACTCACTAAGCCACTTGCCATCACTTACCAGCAGTCCTGGCCAACTGGAGAGGTCCCAGGTGACTGCAAGTTAGCAAATGTGATGCCCATCTATAAGTTTGATTTGGGCACTGGGGAGGTCACACAGCAGATCCTCTTCAGAGCCATCACATGGCACGTGCAGAACAACCAGGGGATGAGGGCCAGCCCACATGGCTTCCTGAAAGGCAGGTGCTGCATGACCAGCCTGATCTCCTTTTAGGACCAGGTGACCCACCCAGCAGATGAGGAACAGGCTGTGGGTCTTGTCTACCTGGGTTTTAGTGAAATCTTTGTCACTTTCCTACAGAATTCTGTGGGAGAAAGTGGCTGGTGTGGCGTGGAGGGGTGCACTGCTCGCTGAGTTAAAAACTGCCTGACTGGCCGGGCTCAGAGAGTGGTGCCGAATGGAGCTGCATCCAGCTGGCAGCCAGTCTCCAGCGGTGTTCCCCAGGGCTCAGTCCTGGGGCCAGTCCTGCTTAGCACCGGTGCCGATGGTCTGGATGAGGGCGTGGAGTGCACCCTCAGCGTGTGTTGGGCTGATCTGCTGGATCAGGTAGGAAGGCTCTGCGGAGGGCCCTGGACAGGCTGGATTGATGGGAGGAGGCCAGTGGTGTGAGGTTCAACAAGCCAAAGTGCTGGCTCCTGCCCTTGGGTCACAACAGTCTCCTGCAGGGCTGCAGGGGCTGGGGCAGAGAGGCTGGAAAGCTGCCTGGCGGGAAAAGGCCTGGGGGTGTTGGCCCACAGGTGGCCGGATATGAGCCAGTGTGTGCCCAGGGGGGCAAAAAGGCCACAGGTGCCCTGCCTTGGATCAGCCCTGGTGTGGCCAGCAGGACCAGGGCAGCGATTTGTCCCCCTGTACCCAGCACTGCTGAGGCGGCACCAGGATCCGGCCTCCAGTTTTGGGCCCCTCAGCACAAGACACTGGGGGGCTGGAGCGAGTCCAGAGAGGGGCCACAAAGCTGGGGAATTGTCTGGAGCACAGGACTGATGAGGAGTGGCTGAGGGAGCTGTGGGTGTTCAGCCTGGAGCAAAGGAGGCTCAGGGGGGCTCTCCCTTCTCACTCTCTAGAGCTACCTTAGGGGAGGTCATAGTGAGGTGGGGGCTGCTCTCTTCTTCCAGGGAAGAGATGACAGGACAAGAGCAAATGGCCTCAGGCTGTGCTGGGAGAAGTCTATATCGGCTATTAAGAAAAAGTTTTTCACTGAATGGTTTGTCAAGCATTGGAACGGGCTG
>VXBT01008025.1:820944-832081 GCA_013400235.1 Oriolus oriolus | reverse complement strand
GAGGTGCCCCCAGGGCTGGGCAGGCCACAAACGAGTAGGATGAAGGTCATGAAACAAAAAAGAGGATGAAGGTGAATTTTCTGGGGAAAAAAAAGACAGGAAAAGATCAGGCAGATGGAAAAATCCTTCAGATGAGGAGTGCAGGAGTTACCTTCTCACAGAGCAGAGATACTTTTGTCAAGTACTTTGAGAGAGGTGATCTTTAAGCTCTTCAAAGCCTCAAAGAAAAGGAAAACATGAGCAGGACTAAGGTGAGGAGTTTCAGGCTTGTGGCTGAGTGCTGGAGCTGGAAATGGCTGAAGAATCCCAGCACTGATGCCATTCCAGTGTGGGGTTATCTGGGGCCTGGACAGTGCATTTGCATTTTACACAGCGAAATTACTGCAGAAAGGCTAACTCTCAGTGGAAGGATACTTTTGGTATTTCTCTGGGAAATAACCTATTGGATACAAGATTTAAATTTTTTTCCTTTAAAAGGTACACTCATCTCAGAGCCTCTTAAGGAAGGGAGGTATCAGAATAATTACCCAGAGTGTTGCTGCTCTTGTGTTCCTGCTTTGGCAAAGCTGGGGCACACAACAGCTTCTCAGCACAGTGGTGCCTCTGGTCTGCACACATCCAGGCCTGAGAGAATGGAACGGAGCTGGGAAGGGGCTGGAGCCCCAGGAGCGGCTGAGGGAGCTGGGAAAGGGGCTCAGCCTGGAGCAAAGGAGGCTCAGGGGGGACCTTGTGGCTCTGCACAGCTCCCTGACAGGAGGGGGCAGCCGGGGGGGGCGGGCTCTGCTCGCAGGGAACAGGGACAGGAGGAGAGGGAACGGCCTCAGGCTGGGCCAGGGGAGGCTCAGGGTGGACATCAGCAGGAATTTCCCCATGGAAAGGGTGGTCAGGCCTTGGCAGGGGCTGCCCAGGGAGGTTTGGAGCCCCCATCCCTGGAGGTGCCCAAGGAATTCCTGGATGTGGCACTCACTGCTCTGGGCTGGGTCAGTCACAGGTTGGACTTGATGATCCTGGAGGCTTTTTCCAACCTTAATGATTCTGGGATTCTGATTCACACGAAGCGCTGGTGTTTTCTTTCTGTCAATTAGACACATGTATCTATGGGAAAGCAGTGAATTCCACAATTTTGTCAAACCCAGGCTTCAGTAATAAGGAAATTATGCCTCCAGAATCCTTTCATTTACCAGACTGAAAGCAGCACGGAGCTGACTCACTCCATGGGGCTGCCACCAGCAGTCTAAAAACTTCCTACAGGAAGTTCTTGAGGTACAGGGAAGACAGTTCTGGAAAAAAAAAGAAAGAAAGGTTATTATGACCCACAGAGGTGATAGGAAATAAGGAGGAACAAAACCCCAGGTCTGAGAAGCTGGACACATCCCACCAGCAGCTTTCCAAACTGCTGTGCTCTCCCTGGGAAACATTCCCCTATTTCCAGAAATCACCCTGAAAAGTCACAGGGTTTGGAAATGCTGTTCATGACTCCTCCAGGGCAGGCCACAGCAGCTACAACAGCACAGCTACAGACAGTGTCTGTTCTACCTGTTCAGCATTCAGTGCTCTGGTGCTCAGAAACAGGACAGCACCAAGGATTCTTCAGCCTAATTTCAGCCATCTACATCTCTGACGCTGTGCATCCTCTGCTGCAGCAGCTGGACAGGGAGAAAGGTGAATGAAGGCAGGAAGAGGCCTCTGGAGAGCGAGGTGATCGTGGCACAGCTCTGAGCACTCACACTCACCTGACTGCTCCTGTCTGGGGGAAGAAGCCTCCTTACCAACTGAGCATTTGTCATCTTGCACAGAAAAATCCCACAGATGGATTCTTTTCTTCCTGTACCTAAACTGCATGAAGTCAAAACTGAGCAGGTCACTTTGAAATGATACATATGCACATACATTTAAAAAAAAAAAACAGAGAGAAAAGCCCTCAGCTCAGTTTAGCTGCCTGTGGTGGTTCAGTGGGGACGGAGGAGGAATCAGGGCTGGGATCACAAGGAGCCCCTCAATAGGTTCAATTCAGTGGGCTCAGAGTGCGCCCAGCACAGAGCGCTCACTGCTCAGGATTAGCAGCCACACAGGGAGCACCTCTTCAGATAACTGAAATTAAGGACTTCAGGCCTTAAGCTTCCCAGTTACAGCTCCCAGTTCAAATCAGAATATTCTGAGAGAGAAGGTAACCCAAGGATAATCCAGCCTAGCCCCAGGCCCTGCCCAGACACCCCAACAACCCCACCCTGGGCATCCCTGGCAGTGCTGCCCAAACGCTCCTGGAGCTCTGGCAGCCTCGGGGCCGTGCCCATTCCCTGGGGAGCCTGGGCAGTGCCCAGCACAGCCCTGAGGAAGTCAGTGATGCTGCTCATTTAGACAAAATGTGCCCCACCAGTAAGTGCTGGGAGAGCTGGGATGCCAAGAACTGGGTTTTGGAATAAATCTTTTGACCAGGGTTGGGGCAAGTTACTCAGACGGCACAATTTGTGAATAAAACATCATTTACTGGATTGAATTCTCACATTCACGCCCTACATTTTATTTCTTTAGTGTGGAGAATCTCAGTAGTGCACTGGGAACCTGAAGGTGTATTAGAGCCTGTTACCCATCCTTGTGCAAATGGCCAGGGCAGTAGCTACCCCTGACTGAAACCCATTTAAACCCCAGATTTTAACTTTCACTGCAGTAGCTCCCTGATCACATCAGTGACCAGTACAAACCTTTGAGTTGCATTGCTGTTTCTTCAGTTCCATCCTGGCTTAGGAGATCATTTGTGATCATCAGCTACAAGGTCTCAACATTAATTTGGACTACAAAGCCTACCAGGGAACAAAATAAATTTTGACAGATACATGCAATGACCCAAAAAGGGTTAATGTTAACTATGCTAATGTCTAATAAATGGTTGTTAAAATTCTACAATAATGACTTGATAGCCCTCCTTTTAAAAATGACAATTCTCTACCTTGTAATAACTAATTATATTTAAGCTATTCATAGCCATAATTTATCAATTATCCAGCTACTAGATTTCATATTAAAACATACTCCTACTGCAAAACAGCTTTCTGTATAGATTCTGAATAAGCAATCAAACAGCCGCTCCTGGGAAACACAGAGTCTGTCCATGGAATGGGGTCTTAGGGGTGTCTGCAAATCACTGCAGAAAGGGTAAAATATTTCTGTGTATTTGATCCTGCTGCCGCTGCCTGAATCTCCCCTTTTTGATGCAGGGATGCTGGAAAGGATCTGTTTCTCAGCTCTGCCTTGGGTGGGATAATGAAGGGTCTTTCAGCAGCATTAGCAGGAGGAAGGTTTACTGGCAGAGCTTCCAGCTTTTCTTGTAGGTGTAGCTTTAATCACTGGGGACTGTGCCGAGGCTGTTGATGTGGTATTTCTGAAAAAAAGAGCTTTTGCTGCTCCTTTAAAGAGCTGCCAGTGCTTGCAAGATGATTATATTATATTATATATATATTTATGTGTATATAGGAGCATTCTGCTTTGAAAGAACATCTAGGTCATGTTTTCCACACTGATCCACCTTCAATCTGCATCATCAAGGGCACTTTCAGAGAAGCAAAGCCTTCTAAGGGATCTCTGCTGCTGCTGCTGCTGCTGATTCCCCAGTCTGAAGTTTAACCCTCAGCAGTGTTTTGGGTTTGACTGGGGGATGGAGGAGGGGTACAGGGATGGATTCTGTGAGAAGCTGCTGCGAGTGTCTGATGGAGCCCATTCCAGCTGGCTCCAGGACAGACCCACTGCTGGCCAAGGCTGAGCCCAGCATGGACTGTGGTAGCACCACTGGGGTACCTGAGGTAAGAATGGGGTGGGAAAAAACCCCCAAAACTGCCCCAGTGCAGCTGGAGAAGGCAGGAGTGAGAATTTCTGAGAGAATGAACTTTGCAGAGACCAAGGTCAGGGCTGAAGAAGGGGCTGGAGCTGCTCCAGGTGCCAGGGCTGAGATTCCCCAAATATTCTGGGGTGCAGCCCCTGGAGAGGCAGCTGAAGGTACAGGGAGCAGAGTTTCCCCTGCAGCCCCTGGAGGAGCCCATCCCAGAGCAGGAGATGCCTGGGAGAGCTGTGATCCCATGGGAAGCCTGTGGTGGAGCAGGGTCCTGGCAGGACCTGTGGATCCATGGAGAGAGGAGCCCACACTGGAGCAGGTTTGCTGCAAGGACTTCTGGCCCCATGGGGGACCCACCCTGGGGCAGTGCCTGAAGGACTGACCCCATGGAAGGACTGACCCCATGGAAGGACTGACCCCATGGATAAAGGGACCCACCCTGGGGCAGTGCCTGAAGGACTGACCCCATGGAAGGACTGACCCCATGGAAGGACTGACCCCATGGAAGGACTGACCCCATGGATAAAGGGAGCCACACTGGAGCAGTCTGTGGAGAATCTCCCCTGGGAGGGACCCCAGGCTGGAGCAGGGGCAGAGTGTGAGGAGCCCAAGCCCTATGGAGGAAGGAGCAGCAGAGACAACGTGGGATGGACTGACCACAGCTCCATTCCCATCCCCTCAGGTGCTGAGGGGGAGGAGGGAGAACAAACCAGGAGTGAAGTTGAGCCTGGGAAGAAGGGAGGGGTGTGGAGAAGGTGTTGTAAGATCTGGGTTTATTTCTCAGTTTCCTGCTCTGATTTGATGGGTAATAAATGGAACTGATTTCCCCCAGCTGAGTCTGTTTGCCCATGGCAGCCCCTGGTGAGGGATCTCTCCGTGCCCTTATCCCACCCAGAGCCTTTCCCTGTGTCCAGCTGAGCAGGGCAGTGACAGAGGGGCTCGGTGAGCACAGGGTGCCCAGCCAGGGTCACCCCAGCACAGCAGAGGGATCTTTTTCACTTCCCCAGAACTAAACAAAGGCATCAGCTTGCCCAGAGAGGGGAGCTGAATGTGAAGGGAAGGCAAGAACACCTCAGTAAAGACAAACAAACAGAAGATTTCATAAGGTGGGATCAGTAAATCACAGGTCAAAGAGATATTTTTCCATATGCTTCCCATACGGACTTTAAAAGAAAACCTCACTGGGCTCCGCAGTTGCTGGGAACAGGGAATGTTCAGAGGGAATGCTGGGGGCTGGGATGTAACATCCCTCACTTCAGTACAACCAGAGCTATAAAATACAGCACTTTTATGGGGTATTAGATATAAGATAGCCATGAACACAGCGAAAGCCATCACCCTCCACCCAGTACCTGCAGTTTTGTTATGGACTATCATTTGACATCTTTATTTACAACTCCAAGGTAGTGCTTTACCTGCTAAAGCCTATTTATATCCTGGAACAGATCTCCAAGTACCTGTTCACATGTATCTGACCAGAATAGCAAAGCCTGGTCCTCTCTGTATATATTAAACACAGAATCCCCTGGTGGATCAGCTGTAATTGCAGTGATTAACAGCCAGCAGGTTCAGCCCTCTCCCAAACCCCAGCCCACACGGCTCAAGGATCACTATCTCAGCCCCTGCTGTGCTTCCCAGCCAGCTCAGCTCGTGTTTCGGGGCTGCAGTTTGTGTCCCAGTGCCTGGAGGCTGCAGCAGGCTCACCTGCCCCCCTGGATATCCTGGCACATCCCTGTGCTTGTGGCACATCTTAAAACCAGAGGCCAGCAACAACAGGAGAAAAATGGCCTGAGCACAAAGAACATGGTGTTGGCAACAGGTGAAGGGAGGTGCTGGAGAACCATGGACTGGGTTGGGAGGGACCTTAAAGCCCACCCAGTGCCACCCCTGCCATGGGCAGGGACACCTCCCACTGTCCCAGGCTGCTCCCAGCCCCAATGTCCAACCTGGCCTGGGGCACTGCCAGGGATCCAGGGGCAGCCACAGCTGCTCTGGGCACCCTGTGCCAGGGCCTGCCACCCTCCCAGGGAACAATTCCTTCCCAATATCCCATCTAAGACTATTTTCTCCTAGTTTGAAGCCATTGCTTCTTGTCCTTTCACTCCAGACCCTTGTAAATTGTCTCTCTCCACCTTTCTTTTTGGCTCCTTCAGGTACTGGAAGGAATCAAACCTGAGAGATTTTATTTGTCACAGCTGAAGATACTCTGCAGGGACAAGGCAGTTATTTAAATAACCAGATTCCAAAGCATTTTCTGGGTGGTTTTTTTCTGTTTGTTTAATTGCCAAGTCCCTCATTATATATACATTTTCCAAAGTGATACTGACAGGCTTCAGGAATCACTGAGCAAAGAAAAACAATAAATCTGTAAGAAAAAAAGGATACTTTACAGAGATGACAAATTAGGGTGAAAAAACGCTCAGATTGCAAAAAGTGCTTTCTGGGGAACTTTAAGTTTATTGTTCTATTTACAGCTTCTGAAAATGTGAGACAGAGAAAGCTATTTTCTCTTCTCCCCAAGCTGCATCTCCTGATGAGCATCCTGAGAGAGAATATGAAATTGTGGCTGCGAGGGAAGCCTGGGCTTGTGCCCCTGGGTGGGGAGCAGCAGGCAGGAGCAGCAGGGTGCCTTGCAGGGCACAGACCTGGTGTGTTTGGGCTTTCTGTGCCAGTGAGGGGCAGCTGAGCAGGAGGGCTGGCCCTGGGGACAAACAGCAGCACTGGGGGACACGGCGCAGTGGCACGGGCGGAGCTTGTGGTCAGTGTGGCACACGGGTCAGTGGGGGCACACTGGGTGCACACAGTGGCCTGGATCAGCCTGGCAGCCACCAGGACAGGGATCCCTGCAGAGCTGGCTCTGCCCAGAGAGAAGAGAGAGGCAACAGAGCTCAAAGCAGGTGACAGCAGGGACCTGGTTACCCTGGCTGGGGCAGGGACAGCCCCGCACGCAGGGCAGTGGCTGTGACATCCATCACTGCTCTGCAGTCCAGGGCAGGCTCACACCACTGCTGCTCACAGCTTCATTTATCCGTGCCTCAACACCAGGGTTTTGCATCAATTCTTGCTAATTAATGCAAATCATCTTTTCCCCGTAAGTTCAGAGGAAAATGAGGTGAAGCAGGGAACCTGAGATAGCAGTGCCAGAAACAACTTAGCAGCGACCTAGTTCTGTGTGAGAGGGAAGCTGAGGTGAAGGGGCTAAGGTCCCACAGAGCACGGGGCCAGGTGACATCTCCTGCACCCATAGCCCAACCTCCCTCTGAGTTTCAGTGAGTGCAATGTGAAAAAAAAATTCAGGCGTGAAAGAACTGGAGCCTATTCATGGCACTCCCAGTGCTGCATGTTATTCCTTCCTCAAGTTAAAACAAAAGCATGGAATCGATTTCTCTGAGCCAAACATCTCCTGTGACAAACACAAAGCTGCAATAAAATATCTGGCAGCTTCACTCTCCTCCAGCTCAACATAAGAACTCAAATCACCTGGGACACTCGAGCTGAGAGCTAAAGCACAAGGAAATGATGTGCACTTAGAAAGGCCAGTCTGAGGCTACAGAGGGTTGGTTATTTCCTATTTCCCCTCTTGTGAAGATTGTTATACCGTGACTTGCCTACTCCAGAAAATACAGCATGAAGTTTACTTTAGGAAGATGTTTGGTTTTCCCTGCAAATACCCTAGAAGAGCAGCACTATTGGAATTTTATCCTCTCTTTAGCTGTAGCCTTGTAAAAAATTAAATCATACACATTCTCTTTAGTGACATCTAAGGCTTCACTACCAAAGCAAGAGTCTTTTAGAATATAAAACAATGTTTCAGACATCACAGCTTGATACAATATTTGGATTTTTTTCTTGTGATGGCATCTGTGTATTTACAAACTGGCAGTGCATCACAGTTCCCAAGGGAGCAAAACTTATTTCCTCAACTAATCTCTTTACTGAGAGAGCAGTGGAGATCTCAGCAAATATGCTCAGCTATAAAAGCTTTTGTCCCTGGGACAAAGCACATCAAACCCTGACACACAAAATTCATTAGACAGAGGTGAGGGAAGCATCATCAGCCCTGCTGGCTCCCACAGTAAGAATCACAGAATCCCAGCGTGGTTTGGGTTGGAAGGGACCCTAAAGCCCACCCAGTGCCACCCCTGCCATGGCAGGGACACCTCCCACTGTCCCAGGCTGCTCCCAGCCCCAGTGTCCAGCCTGGCCTTGGGCACTGCCAGGGATCCAGGGGCAGCCACAGCTGCTCTGGGCACCCTGTGCCAGGGCCTCCCCACCCTCCCAGGGAACAATTCCTTCCCAATATCCCATCCAGCCCTGCCCTCTGGCAGTGGGAAGCCATTCCCTGTGTCCTGTCACCACATAACCCTTGTAAAAGCCCCTCTCCATCTTTCTTGGAGGCCTCCTTCAGGTACTGGAAGGCTGCAGTAGGTTCACCCTGGTATGTTCCAAGTCCAGGCCTGCACTCAAAATCCCATCCATTAAACCCATCCCAGGCACTGTGGGATACAAAAGCATCTGGACAGAGCCTTCTGCTCCTCACCAGAAGCTCGGAGAACCACAGCTGGAAGTTGCAGATGCTTTTATCAGAGCCCAGGCATCAAAGAAGCTCTGCTCAACTTCAGTTTCAGACTCATCTCTGGAACAAACTGACAACGTGAAATTCCTTCATCCCAGCAGAGGAGCTCCGAGCAAAGCATGTAAATATAAAATGAAGAAAAATTGATCCTCCATACAGGCTAATTAACTCATGCAAGGCAATGTATATCAGGCAACAGCAAATGTGAATTCCAGAAACCTGAGGCTGAATCTCTGCATCCTCTGCTCAGCTGCATCTTTTAACGTCCAGGGAAATTCTGATAAATAAGAGATTCAGCACCTGGCTTTTCATCTGAAGTTCAAAAATCCAGTTACTTCTCCAAAGGAGTGTCTCCAGATCTGACTGTGAGGCTATTCCAAGCAGAAAGCCTGAATTCCCGGGGTGTGAACCACAAGAGGGAATTTATGGGAACATCAAGGAATGGCTGAGTGCAGAGCACGGCATTGCTGGCTGCAGTTGGCAGCACCAGAGCAGACTGCAAACACCATTCCCATTCCACATCTGCTGCTGCTCTGTCCTAAGAGATGATCCCTGGGGAGTCCACAGACTGAGTAGAGCACAGCCCTGAATTCAGATGTGTGCTTGGAATGAGAGTGCCTGGACAGAAAAAAACTGCCTAAGGCTGGAAACTGCTGCTGGCCCTGTTCCTCTGCTGGATCCGAGCCAAAGCCATACCAAAAGGTCAGTGCTGGGAGCTCTGTTTTAGGGGAGACATCCAGGGTAAGGATCACCTGGCAGCTGCAGGGAGCTTCCAGGAGGACTCCAGATGTTACGAGCAGCCAGGTGCTTTCTACTGATTGAGGCCACACAAAGAACCAAAAATTAAGGAAAAATGAGAACAGCATAGAAAAATGACAATAAGACATTGAGAACTGCAGTTCTGGCCTCTTCCCAGTCCTTTCTGCCTGTCCTGTGGGTGGCATTTTCTCCAGGAACATCCTGTTAACAATCACAGACCCTGAGTAGTCACAATTTCCCCAGATCTGAGGTGCAGCTGTGTTTCACTGAGACCTTTTTCAGGAGGAGCCTCTACTGAGCACTCTTGGGAAGGAGCCAGCACCTCAGGACAGGTATTTGTGACTCAAAGATGCCCTTGTGCAGAGGTGAGCATCTGTCCCTGAGCTGTGTTGGGTGCAGAGCCCTCAGCTACACCACGGGCTCCCCCAGGAGCCTTTCCCTCAGCCCCGAGGCAGCCTGGCCCTGCAGAGACCCGGGGCCTCTCTCAGGCCTGCTCCAGGCCCCACTTGGCTCTCCTTGCCAGTTCAAACGCATTCCCAGTCCAGCATTCCCAGTCAGACCCAACACGGGGACAGGCATGGACATTCCAAGTCCTGACATCCTCAGAGCCCTCTCCACCCTGAGTAGCTCTGCCCTCCCTGATTAACCACAGCAGGCAAGATATGACCCTATGAAATCACAGAGATATCATACAAAATAAGAAAGGCAGATCTCTTACACCACGTTTGCCAAATCTCTCATTTGTCCCACAACTGTTAAATATGAGTTGCTCTTTCAACTCAGTCTGTATTTTTATCCTCCATCTTCTCCCAGGTTCCCTTTGTACTCCTGCATTTCTGTACCACATCATTACCCACAGCCACCACTCGCTGTTAAACAGATGCTGCTTTTCACGCCTGCAGCAGAACTGACCTCTAGATGTGGGTGTGCTTTGTTTTTAAAGAATTTCTCTCCCCCTGAATGAAAATCACCAAATTAAAGCAAAGTATTTCTTTACCCCTTTTCAGAGTGTAACAGAATGCAAAAACATAAATCAAAGTATGTTTAAACACCTTTTCCAAATCACGCAAAAACCCATCTATCTTGCTAGCAACGGAGAGCTCTTCCTACACACTGAACGCAGCAGATGTTAAAAAGCTGTTTAATCTTCTTTAGAGCACTTTAGGTAAAAAGCTGTGGCTTTCAAATATGTACAAAGAAGGTCAGAAAAGTAAAATGCCTTGAAACGGTTTGGCTCAGGGGCCATGGGATCTGAAGTGACCTCTGTAATTTCTTGAGCTCCCACACTTCATTATTATCAAGGCCTCTTTCCTTTTTGATGTTTTAACTACGCTGAAGGTGGGTGTTGCTGGGTGGGGGTTGTAGCTAAACCTTTTAAGCATTTTTGATTTATTCTCCTTGCAAGGTTAGTGTACCTGAGGCTGAAGTTAATGACTGGAGAGCCACTGAAGTGTAGATTTACCACAATCACTTTCCCATCCCCATCACAAGGATGGTTTTACAGTTTCTCCTGGAGGTTCACAAAAATAAATAAATAAATAAAGCTGCAGCCCCTCAACATCTCAAACCACACAACTATTTAAAGTTACTGCTGTTAGAAAGGTTCCTCTTGCTTTACAAAAGGGTCCTGCATCTCTGCACTGGTTTGTTCCCATGGACACTGCCCACATCTGCACCAAATCCTTGAGGACCTGATCCCCTTCGAAAGCAGCACTGCTCTACCTCTCCTACCCTCAGTGTCCCACCAAACACCAAAGCAGGTTTACAGCAGGGCCTACAAATTACCCCTGTTCTTTTCACAGGCTGCCACCTCTCCTGGCAGGATGTATGGCTGTCAGTGTTTATTAGTCTCCTCCTGAATAACACAGACCATTTTCCAGAAGCACACACACACAAACCTGTTAAATCCAAGTTATGCCACAGATGCATTCCTTGATGCAATTTAGTTCATCTCTGCCACACCAAAAAAAAAAAAA
>VXBT01008025.1:772041-820932 GCA_013400235.1 Oriolus oriolus | reverse complement strand
AAAAAAAAAAAATCAATGATTTATCCAATTTCAATTCAGTCATTGATCCAAAGAAATGTTAACTTCCTGTGTTTATTCTTGCACTTACAGTTTAAAACCATCAAGACCTTTTTTTTTTTCTTTTTGAAAGGGAAGGTTCCCCCTGTTCAATTCTCTCCAGTATTATATTGTAGGTTCACTTGAAAGAAATACATCAGAAAAGTGTTCTGCATAAAAGGTGAAGCCAAGTGTAGAATAAAACGCCACGACCAGCTGGAAAATGGGACAAAGCCAGAACAAAGGGAGTGCTCGTGCACACCTGCACTGCACGGACAGAGCGAGGGCCCAGTGCAGGGAGGGTACAAAGCACGGGTGTCTGTCACAGGCCCTGGATGAGACCTCCCTGCACAGCCCTGCAGGAGGCTGTGTTTGTTCTCAGTGGTTTCTGCAGCACACGCTGGCCCTGGATTATTCCCTGGCTGTCCCTGCATTCCCTGCCCAGCACTGAGGACAGAGGCACAGCGGGGTCACAGCCTCCTGTGCCTGCAGCGCTGGCTCGGGGCCAGGCTGGGCACTGCTGGGGTTTGTGCTTTCATCAGGAACATGCACTAATCCCTGTCCCCTGCTCCCCTTCCCTGCACGGCAGGATCCCCTGCCCAGCTCAGGGGCTCAGCTCTCCTGCAGGAGAAGCCTCACACGCTCCCCTCTGTCTGTGTCACCCATGCTCCGGTGTGTCCCGACTGCCCGGGACAGGGGCTGAGCCCAGGGAGCGGGACCGGCCTCAGCAGCTGCCCAAGGCCAGCTCCCACTCCAGATGTGCTCAGCAAAGAGCTCCCTGGCAGCTGGAGATGCCTCGGGAGCCGCCCAGGAGAGGCAAGGCTGGATTTCTCCACGGAGGGGCACACAGTGCCTGGGAAGGGCACAGCACCTTTACTCACAGATTTATCACCCCACTGCTGCAGCCAGGAGCCTTCGGCATCTTCAGCTCTCAGTTTTTCAGGCAGCCCTTCACTGGCTGCCTCACTCAAGCCAAAGAAGCATCAGTGCCATGCTCCACAAAAGTTACAATTAATTATTTTCAGCTCTGAAAGGGGGAATAGTGTGAATACTGGTGCACTTGACAGCTTACTCATGCACGTCAATTTAAATAATTTATTAGAACCAGGCCCAAAAGCTAAGTTTTCTAAAAATCATGTATTTGTTTCCCTACATCTGCTCAATAAAGCAATAACAGAGGCATTGTTGTTGCTGGCAGCTCCTCGAAGGAATAATTAATTAGACATGGAAGAAGCTGCCTTTCAAGACTCATCCTCTCTTCACCTGGCTCCTCCTTGTGATCTGTCAGCACCCAGCTGAAATTAATTCCAAAGGGGTACACAGAGATCTATTGCACTAATTGGCAATTAAACAGGGAAATAAGGGGAGTCTGACAGACTCTCAAATCCAGACCCACTCCAAAGCCAAGGCAGGTTAGCAATGACTCTTATTTTCAACTTTTCCTTGTGCTCTCCAGTTTACAACTCGAATATGAAGAACATTTCTCCCCACATCACTGCGAAGAAAGAAATAATTGAGTCAGCCTTTTATCCCAGCACTTGTCCCAGCTTCCAAAATCCACCAAGCAGCTCTGGGTCAGCAGGTCTGCGCTCACTGACTGATGTCATGTATCCAAAATAGCTCACCTCGATTAAGAGAGCACAGAAGGCTTTGGGCTGCAAAAGGCAGCCCCACACCCACGGCTGTGAGGGTTCTCTAGTGAAACCATGACAAATTGTACCTTTATTTACATTAAAGGCTGCCCCAGTGGTGCTCAGGTGATGACTTTATTGGCACTGCTGGAGCTTTTTGAGCAGCAGAGCCCTCTCCAAGCCCGAGGAGGTAAAGAGGTTATTCCTGCAGCTCTGCACCATCTGCTTTGATGTAGGTTTGCAATGGTACTGAGAGCAGATTGAAAAGTGTTGAAGATTTCATAAATGTAATGAATGATGGGCTTTAGAGTCCTGGAGTTGGAGTATCCATGACAACTCTGCTGTGCCAAGCGACTTCCAGTCATAGACCGAGAAAGTCACTTAAAGCCTGGTTTTGTAAGATGCAGCAAGGGCCTGGTGGGATTTTTCCCTTAATCCCTAAAGACTCCCCTGCCTCCAGCTGTAATGGGAGACAACATCCACAGCTGTGGGGCTCCTCACTTTCAGCTGGCCCCAAGAGTAGTCACAGCTTAAAGAAGATCTACCTAGAAAATTGCTCCCAGAAGGAAGCCCCAATAATCCACTTAGTTTCGAAAACCAAAAATACAAAAAAAACCCCAACCCACACAAAAACCCCCCACTTAAATCTGTTTGCATTGTAACATCTGAAGAGTTCACCCAGTTCAGAGCCCCAGGGGACACAAAACCTGATTATCCCAGGCATGGCACATCCCACCTAAGCCCACCAACACACATTCCCCCCCAGTGCTTTTTAGAAACCCTTCTTTTTCTGGCCAAGTACTGTGAGCCGAGTGCTGGGGCATAGCTGCTGTTTTCTATTCAGTCAATTCTTTCCCCAAAGAATTCCTCTTTATTCTGTCTCATTAGATGATGAGCATTTAGAGGCACATTTGAAAGCACTTCCCTTTCAAATGCTCGGTGACACAAGCATAGGTCAGATGACAACTTTACAACTTTGATCCATAACTAATTCTGTTTTCCAGAGTGATCTCAGAGCACAAGCCTCTGCCCCAGCCAACTCCAGCTGCTGTTGCTGCTTGTTCCTCTCAAAGAATGAACAGAAGTGGCCTCTTCCCCTCCCGTTTCCCAACAGGGAATGTTAAAGGGTAGCACACAGCCCATTCCCCTTCTGTGATTAACTGGTCTGCCCACATGCACTATTCATGAGCACTTGAGGTTTTAATTGTAAAACCCGACCCTGATGTGGTGTAGGACTGTCAGCTGTCTCGGTTCAATGCCGGACTGTTCAGGATTCCCGGCTTCCAAGCCCCTAACTCATCACTGAAGTATTTACTAAACTCAACACTTCCAGGGAAGCCTGTGGAACCAAGTGCTCACATCCCAAATTTAGACATTGCACAGGTGCTCTGAGATTCAGGCAGAGTATCCAATGCCTTAGAGATCCACGTTTTCCGGGATTTTATTAAAAGGCTCCTGACAGCTCCAAGTCCCACTGGCCTGACCCTCTCTCCACGCCTTGCACGCACAAAAGGCCACACAGCCCTGAGAAGGGGACAATGGGGACAGTGTCCAGCTCTGCTCACCCCACAGCAACACTCCTTCCATGGGGACCAAGGGGCTTCATCTGGGGAGACACAAAATTATTCTGGGCAGAAACCTGAAAGAAACGCCACAGGCTGGGCCAGGCTGGAGGGGACCCCAGAGGGTCACTGGTGCCACCCCCCTGCTCAGGCAGGGCCATCCCAGGGCACAGGGCACAGGATTGTGTGCAGAGGGCTCTGCAATATCCCCGCTGAGGGAGACTCCAGCCCCTCCCTGGGCAGCCTGTGCAGGGCTGGGCAGTGCCCAGGGCAGAAGTTGTGCCTCCTGTGCAGGGGAATTGCCGGGCTCAGGCCCTGCCCGTGGCTCTGGTGCCACTGCTGGGCCCCTGGAGCAGAGCCTGGCTCCAAAGGTGACCAAGGTCACACCAGGAGTGGCACCGCAAGGCTCCTGCAAAGTGAGCTCCATCACATGGAGAAACAGGGGGGCCCCTGGACCGCAGGTACCCGGGGGCAGCAGGGATAAAGGCCCCAGGAGCCCAGACCGGGCAAGCTCTGCTCATCAGCTCTGGGTAATGGGTAAGAGGTTAATTACCCACCCAGCAACACAGCCCAGCCTGCTCCAGTTACACTGAAACCCAAACGGGAGCGGCACAGCAGCAGCAGCAGCACCTCGCACACAACTCACAGGGCTGATCTCCGGATGATTTATTGACTCATTTATGCTTCTTTTGTCACTAAAGTTACCAAATTTTTAGTGTCCATGGCCAGCACAAAACCCAAACCCACCAACCCAAGCATACCCAACAAAAGAGTTTCCCAGAAGCCTGGAGGTTGCTGCTCTTTGCAGTCCTGAGGTTCTGCAGTGCAGCAGCAGCTTTTGACATCAAAAATGCATTATGGAAATCTGGTTCACAAGTAGACAGCACAGAAAAAACTGTATCTCTACCAAATCTAATTTGATTAGCATTTATATAGAGAGGTCTCAGTATTTTTGACAAAATACTGCAAAAAATAAGTTGATAGGCTTTTCCCTTGCTAAAAAGCAAACCATGGGCTCGGGCATGTTTGAAAAGTTCTCTCTATTGAGAAACAGGATTTCCACACTTCTCCAGTTACAAATTAATAAAAAAGCAAAGAAAACTTAATGAAAAGCAGATGCAAAAATATTTTTAAAAAATTTAAACCTTTCTGTGTAGTTGAAGATTATCTTGGAACACAGTTTTTAACTAATATGCTTTTAGAGCCCAAACGATATTTTTAAATAAACCTTCTAATTTCAAATTGTTATGACTTTGGGGAATTTTCTAACTGGGATCCAGGTAGTTTTAAATGGAAGTAAAGAGGCAAGGAAAACGATAACAGAAATTAATTAAGGGAATTAAATACAGTCAATTGATTCCTTTCATGTTCACAGTAATGCAAGGTCTATATTCAACAAATGGGAAGGTAAATCAGAAAATTTCCTTTATGTCCACTCCTTAAATCTGTACCTAATTGATTTCATGCACTTAATGTCTTTATGAGCTTACAGTTAACAACATGTTAATATAAATAAAAGACACGACTCCAGTAATGGCTTCACTAAAACTAAAATACAATGGGAGTGCTGTAAGTGATCTTTCTTGCTGACAATATTGAACTTATACTAAATATAGAAGACAGTTATATAGATCTACTGGGATGTGCCCCTGCAGAGGATTTTGGACAACTGGGAAACACTGTAATACAGAGACCTTATCACAGAGACCTGAGTTCCTCCAGTTCATTGTGGGTGCCCTGGTAACATGGGGTTAACTGAAAGGAGGGAAGAGTAGAAATGTGGCTCTTCAGGGCAGCAGGAGCCCTTATTCCCCAGCCAGGAGAGAGAACCCTTGAGAGGAGTTACACAGTGCCAGATAACTCTGTTTCAATCCTTGGCAATCCTACTGGGTTGCGAACTGAAGTTGTTTGAATTGGTTTAAAACGATGATTTTTATGAAGTGTGCTGACAGACACAAGTGTTGTTATCCTGCTGCAGACCTGGGAACAGGGCTCCTCCTACAATGTGGTTTGGGACTTCTCACACACCTCCCACAGCTGCAGCAACTGGGACAGCTCTAACACACAATCAGAGCTGCCTAATCCACAATTAAAAATCCATTCTCCATCACAAGAGTACATTTATTTAATTCAAGATGAAAGCAGAAGAAGTATTTGTTTTTCCAGAAATCTCAGGATTGACAGTTCCAGCTGTTCCCTTCCACAAGGTCTATGCACTAAACTGCTCAACTTTCTTGTGCTCATTCATGATGCCTGAACTTTGAAGCATCGGAGCACCAGTACATTATCAGCACTGAATCCTGACAGGAATATCTAAGCCACTCCATCTCCTCCTGCCTCACCACAAAGGATTGCCTGCTCAAAGTGTCATTCCTTGTCTCTTTGGTTTAGTTTTTAGACAAGCCATTGGTCAGGTGTCCCTCTGAGGTATTGGCTACCCAGGCTGAAACGTTTCGCTGTCAGACACCAGCCTGCTCCCTGCATTTATTTCACACCTCTCTACTTCCACCTCGCTTCTCTCTTGAATATTGTTCTTCAAATATTTACAGTGGATTACATTCCACTCCTCTCTCTGTCACCCTCCACACCTTGTAGTGATTTTCCTTATTAATCAACCCCCCCAAGCTCCTGTTCCTTTCCTACCCACTCTTCTCTGGCCATGTTCTCCATTCCAGTAACTTCACAGTGACCACAATGTCATTTATTTTGGGTGCACTACACCAGTACTTCCTAGGGAAGCACAGGTCTGGCACTCGGACACGCACCTTCCACCAGCACTGGAGGTCTGGCACAGGCTTTGCCAGGCAGCCACAGCAGCTGTCTGGGGACAGAGAGTGACAGGGGTGGGGGTCTGACGAGCTCAGCTCACACCCAGCTGCCCCCTCTGGTTTCTGCCCCCAGCCCCAGTGCTCCCCTCTGGGTAAGGAACATTTCCACCACGCAGGAGTTTCCTCTGGCAGCCAGACAATGCCAGCTTTACACACAGGAGCTCCTGGAGACGTCAAGGAAAGAGCAAAGGCTCCAACAGGAAAGAAGGACAGAGAGGAAGTCACCCTGCCTGTCCTGTCCCCTGCAGCTTTGCTGCGGATGGAAGGGAGCCTGGGATTTGCAGTAATAACCTCTGCAATCCTGTTCCTTTCTCTTTGGGGGTGGATTTATGTCCCTGGGCTCAGACACTCCTTGCACATTGCATCTGTAATTCAGCTTTCAGCACCTGGTTTACATTTCCAACGGCTCCATCCAGGACGTGTTTCAAATGCAATAACCAGGAACTCTGCATGCACAATAAAATCCAAATGTGCTCACAGACCACGAGGGTCGAACAAGAACGAATGAATGAGACACTGAGTGTCAGTAAGGAAAACAAAAATCCAAGCAATAATGAAAGGGAAAATAACAACAAACTCAAACTAAGCTAACTTTAATGTTTGGATGTTCTTATGTTCAAAAAACAAAGCCTATACTTAAGTTCATAGGCAAATCAAGTTTCATATGTTTATTTCATATATTTCATACACATTTCTTTATTTTACTGTTACCTACATATTTAAGTATATTGCTTCAAGAAATAAATTCCTTTTCAAAAGAGGCATTTCTCATTGTTACTGTAAAAAGCATTTTCCTCAAGTTTGTAGAATTTTTGGTAGACACCTCTTAATCTTGACGAAGATCAGTGATGCTAAGAAGGTGAGAAGAGACAAGAGCCCTGTGCCCAAGCTCTCAGGCAGGGGCTGCAGTGCCCCCGTGGCCCAGCCCAGGCTGTGCTGCTGTCCCCTCACAGTCAGTGCCACTGGTCTGGCATTTCACTGCCCACATGAGCTGACTCCCCCACCCTCCACCTCGCTCTGTTCTCTCCTTAGAGGCCCTGCATATGCTGGGTTCTCTTGCACTCTGTGAAGAGCACTGTGAAGCACTAGGAAAATATCTGTTCTATGCAGAGGTTCACCAAGTTTTCCTCTTGACCCAGATCCTGGAGCCATTTCAGTTTCCAGTTCTCATGAGCTGAAATTCCACATTCTTGTTCATGTACTTTCTTAAGCTTTTTTTTTTTAAAAAACAACCCCAACATATCACATGAAGCAAAATACTCTCCCTTTCACATACCCATCCCACGACCTCTGGAATGCAGATTTCTCCAGAACAGACTGGAAGAGCTTGCCAGATTTATTTTACCATGTGAATTCATTCAAAATGTTCTTGCTAAATGGTGAAGAAAACAGTTTTACACTTGGAAAGTAAAGGTAAGTGTGAGATGGTGGCAAAAAGCAGGAGTGTGAAAAAATCACTGCTCCCAACAATATTCAGCAGTGTCCTTAGGGACACTTTTTGGAAAGCAAACCTGGCAACAAGAGCAATGCTGAAAGGACTATCACTCAATAGCTGACTGAAATAAATGTTGGTTTCTGCTACTATGAGCCAGCTGGGTTTATCCTTGTCAGGAATATCACACATGGTTGGCTCACAGTCTATTACAGAGGAGCAATGACTCAAACCAGGGCTCTCAGGGGCCAGCCTGTGCCATCTGTAACACCAAGTGCCATATATAAGATTTGCTCTGCGGATGTGTAATTAACATGAAAAATTAGTTTTCAAACAAAATACCACTGTTAAAACAGCTCTAGTTCCTTTTCCTTATGTAAATATGGAGTTCATCTTCATTATAAACCAGTACAACAGAAAGTTGTCCCCAAAAATCCCTCCTCTTCCCTCCACTAAGAAACAAATAGCTTAGCCCTCAGTACAAGTGAGTGTCTCAATTCATCTTGATTTCAATTCCTTAGTACCAGTTTCAGTATGGCAAAAAAGGGGAGAGGTTCGGACAGGTAAAAATAAAACTCCTTTTTCCTGCTGGTTCATTCCTGAGCCCAGGAGAACAAGCAAGCACCAGTGGAAGGGAGGTTGTGCTGCTGAGGACTCTGTGGCACTGCAGTTTGGGCCAGGGTGTCTTGGGCAAGCCTGGAGCTCTCCTCACCCTCCCTCACTGCTCTGGGAGCTTTGGCTCAACCTGCCCAAGCCAAACAGCTGGGCTGGGGGTCCCACACACCCTCTGTGGGGCTGTGTCTCGTGTCTTTATGCAAAGCCCATCTGCACGAGAGACTTCTCTTCTTTGCAGAGACGTCAGTAACTATCAGTTCCTTCCACTGACCTGTGGAACTGCTTTCTACTCGTGGCCAGAGCCCTTCCACAGCAGCACCTGGGCCCTGACCTCCCTGTAGCTGCCTGACAACGTTGCCAAGCACAGACCCAGACTGGCAGACCCATTTCCACTGGAACCAGCCCCAGCCTCCCCACCCCACCTCCCCAGGCTCGTGGCTTGGCCATCAGCTTCAGTTTGACCTTCCAGAAAAGAGCCCAGTGCGAACGCCTGCCGAGCCACATCTCAGGATATCACCATGGAGACAGACCAGTGAGGCTGAAACTCCGCTCAGGCCAGCAACCAACATCTCCCTGTTGCAATTCCCATTTCCCAGCCCCGGCAAAGGTCCCTGCACCCTTTCACAAAGCCGCTGCAAAGTCACGTCGGAGGAAGCTGTGTGGTTGACACCTGTCTGAGGAGTGGACTCACTTACATGGGAGATTTAACTGAAAGAGCACCAAGAGAATAAATTCCAGGGGCAGAGATGGTGTTTTACCAGCCTTCCACCAACCAGCAACCTGGAAACGGAGGCTCTTGCATTAAATGTAGAAGGAAAATTTCAATGCAACATTTTAAATTACAAGTTTTTCTTCTCAAAAGTATTAAAGTATTGTGGTCTCAACTGTTATTTCTGATGAAAAAATATTATTACCATTATTGTCACTATGAAATATTTTCATTGTGGAAAAATGTGGTTTTTCATTGTGGTTTCTCTTCCAATCTCTATTTAAAGCATTAAAGTGCCACCTTTCTGTTTACTGCATGAAAATTCTTTGTGTGTTTTTTTAAGTGTGGAAGAAGCAAAAGCAAGCTAGCAGTAACTAAGACACTTCTAAAATAAACACAGACCTTCACAAAGTGCCCTAGAGTCACAGACAGGATGTTCCCTGCAATGTTATTTCCACCTTCACGCCACCTACCAGACTTCATTTATTATTGTACCTCCTGGAAGAACCAAGTTTATACACAGTTATACACCGTGAGTCGCCCAAAGTCAGAGAAACAGAAATAGGAAAAAGAGCACACAGAGAAGTATGGCCAGGAGAAATCAGATCAGCAGCTCTGAGTATTAAAAGGGCAAGAAATATGAAAGCAGAGAAAAAACTGATACTGCTGACACTCTTTTCCAGATTAAGCATATCTGGCACATCTGACTCTTGTTGTCAACTGGAATAAGAAGATATAAAAGGAAAGCAGATAAGACACACATTTGTGTTATTGCACGCACCGAGGGAAGGTTTTATCTGCGGCTTGGGTGCAGACAGAACACCTCCTTCTTCATGACCACTGTGAGGATTTCACGTTGGCTAAATCCTCTGATAATATCAGAACCTGTTTGCAGGGGCTCAGAAATGATTTACTTGCAGGTAAGTAATTTGATCCAGGAGAGCAGACAGCTGATCAGCCTGGAGTCACTGCAACACTGGCTCCTGCACTGAAATCACTTGTTTTTAACTGGCTTCTGACTGTCATATTCCATTGCTTCAAAGACAGCCAGCCTACGCCCCAGACACATAAGAGTAGCTACAAGGGTTCCCTTGACTTCTTGAATTCATTCAGGACTTCTGAAAGGAATTCATCCTATAACAATGGATTCAGGAGACTAAAAATAGTAACAATAATAACAATAACAATACACACTCAAACCCTAGATTTTTCCACTCAGCACCACTGGAAGGCAATAACAGCGCTGAGACAATCACCTCCCAGGCTGCCTTGCTTTCCCAAGGCACAAAACCTGCCTTCCTCCCTCTTTTGCCCAGACCACAAACAGTGAGCAGATTGGCTGCAAAGCTGCAGACCTGCTGTCCTCCTCACGTTTCCTGAGCGTGTTGAGCCACGAGACCCTCAGGATCAGTGCTGTAAACACTGTCTGGAACGGCCTGAGATGGAATGGCCCAGCAACAGGCAGAGGTGACAGCAACACCACCCCCAGAGCTCCGTCAGTCAGAGCCTGGCACAGACCCCGACCCCAGCGTTTCACCAGACTGACAAGCCAGCACTCAAGTTCAATTTCTAGTTCAGCTATTAGGTGACGACAGGCTAATGGGGAAAATTTATACCAATTCCTGTGTAAGTGCTTTTAGATTCACAGAGAGATAAAAGCTAAGAAATTATTAGCACTAGAAGAGATGGATGATCTTTGAATTGTGCTGCTTTTTGCCTCAGTCTGTGTCCTTATAAAACTTCCCATATGCTAAAAGAAAGTCTTGGCACTCCTGAGAGCAGCATCAGCTCAGACAAGACTCAGTTTGCCTGCTCAGATTTCTGTGTCTTACCCTCCTCTTTAGTTCTCCTTCCAAATTCATCACTAAAACACTCCAGCCTTATCTCAGCAAATTTACTTAAGCAATTTTGTCCTACATAATAATTTTTTAGAAAATTTATATTTTCCCTTTATAAAACAGAACAGTAGCCTATGAAGATTCCAGACAGGCTTTGATAAGCCCTGGTTGCTTCAGTAAAGTAACCAAACTCATGGTTCTTACCTGCAGTCACCTTTGAGGAAGTGACAAAGTTACACAGGTTATGCTGAGCAACAGCAGAATGGTAATTAGATTTTCTCATCCTCAGGTCTCCTGGGCTTATCTCCATCCCAGCAGAAAACCCTTCCTTACTTGTATCACACCCAAAAACCTCAGCAAACAGGACATGTGTGCGATTCTCTCGGAGACTTGCTTGAAAATCACAAATAAATGAAATCAGGAAGCTCCTCATGCCCACCCAAGGCAGGGACAGGGTGACCCAGCCGGGAACAGGAGCCAGGTTTGTGCAGTGAGCACCAGCACCTTCCTGCAGCAGGGCTGGGGAATGTTTGGAGAGTCACTGAAACCAAAAGGGTCGGCTGCCTTCTCCATCACATGCACGGCACAGCGAGATCCAGGAGTGAGGAATCCTGAGTTTTGATCAGGCTTTCAAAGCTGGTACATACAAAATGTGCCCTTCAGTGCTTCACCCCTCCCAGTCTTAGCTGGAAAGATCCCTCTCCTTGAGGACATCTGATATTTTGTATGAACTTGCTTTTAACACGCATGGACCCGGATGAAGAACAAGTTTCAGGTGTAGTGAGTTAGAAATCCTTTGTGCACAGATAATGTCTCAAGAGCTGGGCAGCCCCTGGTCCCAGCTGCAGGTCTCAGCAAAAACTCACTCTTGCACATATGGCAGCAGTAGCATCTTAAAGGCCTCAAAAAGAGAAATACAAACCAGATTTGTGTTACCAACTGCCCCAGAGAGACCACAGAAACACAGGACCAAAACCTGCAGCTCTAAAGGGAGAATCCAATACCCCTACACGCATCAAGTAAAAGTCTTATTTAATGGCATAATGCCAAGACTTATTTTTCCATATCACTAATGACTATTCCACAAAGTAGTTATTAGGGAACCACAGGAAAAGCAACCCTTGACACAGCCCTGGCCAGCGTTGAGGATCCAGTTCTTCACGCAGATCCCTTGGTGTTTAAGGTCCATCCTGGATTAACAGAAAAGGGAGAGACTTGTGCTGCAATCAAGAACAACTCGAAGCAAGCTCAGAAAAAACCCTCAGAAGTGCAAAGATCCTTGCAGATGGCAGAAAGGTTATGTAAAGACACCATGCTGAGGCTTCAGGAGGTGAAGCTGTACCTCAGATAAAAAGCACCTGTACTAGTCCAGCAGGCTGACTGTACAGGCACTACAAACCAGGTCAAAACACTTTTGAGGAGCAGCTGCAAAAGCTGTAACATCCAATAATAAATCCTTTTTGACAAATGGCCGAGGTAGTAGCCTGCTAGAGAGTCTGCAGGGCCCAAGGATGATCAAGGGAGAAAAGGATCTTTCACACAATATGAGCTCACAATAAAAAAGATGGCATTTTTTCCTTTTTAGCTGGAAGGTGGCAGTGCTAGAAGTCTTTTTCCCCCTCAAGACAGTGGGAGCTGGTGGCCCTGGAAGACCCACATGAATTTGAAGTGCCAGTGGAAGAGTTTTAGCAAAGGCAGAAAGCACTAAGTGCCAAATCATGAGCAGAGAACAGAATTCAATCAGGAGTTTTCAATTCGTTCAAAGAGCTGAACTTCTAAATTTTGTATTTACTCAGTATCCAATTTTGACCCCATGTTTAATCCTGCACTGGAGTTTTTAACCTGACCTTTCTGGAAGGGCATAAATATAACCTCCAAATAAATGTTCACAAGGAAACACCTCTTTACAGTGTTTTGCTCTGTGCAGTAAGAAAAGCAATGCATGAAATGACAAAGGCACACGACTTTCTCCAGGTAAGTCCAGGTCTTCACTGTGGAATGGTTACAGCTCCCAGGATTGTAGGCTAAAGAAGGCAGGTATGCAAATCCCTCCAAAAAGGCTAAGTGGGTATCTGATAACTCCTTCACGGGCACCTCTGAAAATCTAATATTCCTTCCAAGTGGACCAGTTTACCAATTCAAAATCGACCATTTTCTGTAACAAAACTCCAGAAGTTCACAGCTGGACATGGACAGACTGGATTTCTCTCTCTGACTCTCACTCACCCCAGTCTGGACACTTTCTAAAATAGTTTGGGTGAACCATCCAGTAAAACACTTCTCTCCCCACCAGGTACAGACTAGATTTAGTGACTTGTCTTAGGATGGAGATTTAACTTAAGCTTTGAATGAGTTTCATTGGGAGTTCTCTCATCCACGTCCCTGCTCAACACCTTTGATTTAAGCAGAATAATGTGGTCTTAGGAGATTGTGTGTCAGCTCCTCTGCTCCAATTTTGTTGCTGCACTCTGCAATTGCAGCCAAATCCTGTGCCTGATTCTGTCAAGTGGTTGTAAAAGCACAAGTAACCATTAAACCAGAAAAAGTTACAGCTACCCCTGCCAGTGGAACATAAATTAACTCCATTATCCCAGACTGTATTATAAGCAGGTACTGCAGCACTCAGGCTATTTAATAAGATGATATTTAATTATCTCACTGAGAGCTGTGAAGATAAATTCACATCTGTAATTAACACTGACTGAAGACAGAGCCTGTCCCTGTGAGCACAACCCCACGGGGAGGCCCGAGGGCAGCAATTCACCACAAGGACCACGACTGCAGCCCATGGAATCATGGAATGGGTTGGGTGGGAAGGGACCTTGGAGATCATCCCATTCCACCCCTTGCCATGGGCAGGGACACCTCCCACTGTCCCAGGCTGCTCCCAGCCCCGTCCAGCCTGGCCTTGGGCACTGCCAGGGATCCAGGGCCTCGCCACCCTCCCAGGGAACAATTCCTTCCCCATATCCCATCTAAACCTACTCTCCTTCAGTCTGATGCCACTCTCCTTGCCCCTTCCCTCTGTGCCCTTTTTAAAAGCCTCTCTCTGGCTCTCTAAGAGCCCCCTGAGGTGCTGAACTGCCACAATGAGGTGAGCCCTGAGCCTTCTCCTCTCTGGGATCCCTATTCCCTCAGCCTGTCTCCACAGCAGAGGGGCTCCAGCCCTCTGATCACCTCTGGACTCACTCTAATTGCACACATTCTTGATTTGAACTAAACCAGATGCTTCTCAGTTCACATGTACTGGATAAAGGCGAATTTACCTTCTCTTATATTTTGATACCAGTGTGCCTTGCAACCCTAGACATTTGAAGCAGCAAATCTGAATTTTAGGCACTAGGCTTGTATGATACAACTTCCTGAGCTACTGTAACTTGATCCTAAATTTTCAAATTATTTTCAAATGATACAGCTGAGAACAAAACACATTCATTTTCACCTTGCCAGCTTGGAGAGTGTCGAACAGAGCAGAATGGACACACTTCTCTTACACGCACAAGGACTTGGCTCACAATTAGAATTCATTTCCCAGTAAAATACATAAAAGCAAAGTTCCTTCAATAAAATACTTTCAGATCTCTAAAAGGTTGGAAGGCAGTTTAAATTCTCATGATGCAAGTGCACTTGAACTCAGTCCTTTCCATTCGACTCTGATCTATTTGCTTTTTTGCATTTCCCACAGGACACAGCACTCCAATTTTCCCTTGATGTCTGCCATTCCTGAAAGCCCAGAGGAAATTATAAGAATAGCCTAATACAGATGAAAAATGAAGCAATCAATAGGCACTAAAATGGAAAATTGCATACATGTATATTATATTAACTACACAGAAATACATCTTCCAGGAGACTGTACAGTAATTGTTGCAAAAATAAATCACACCCAAAAAGGGCTTATTAATGTTATGGGAAATAATGTTGCTTTTAATGTAATTTTTACTGATGGCTTGCTAATTTACTTTTGAGTATGCTGTAATTAGTAGCCTTTGCAGCAATTTAGGTTAAAAAAAGAAATATCAGAGGCTATGTAGGTCAACACCGTCATTGTTTATGATTTTAAAATAGAAAAGAAATCCTGAGGGATTCTAAAGGCTGCTTTCCCAACAATCGTGGATTCTCAGCTATGCAAACCCTTAATTATGAGAGGAAGGCAGAATTGGAGATGCTAATTAATATTTCAGCTCAGTATTGGGAAAGAGGGCAGAATACCCAAGACAGCCTCAACATTTACCAAATGCATTTCGAGCATTCTTAATTTGGTGGTTTTTGCCAGTGTTGTTCGACAGTACCACCACAACGACAAACAATGGAGCACAAGACAAAGGTTACGGCTGTCCCTGTTATTTTTTCATACACAGAGGCTCAGATCTGGCCATTTATCCCAAGGTTCACATCCTCAGTTTACTTAAGAGAAAGCCTCTGTTGGTTCATGAAGCCAAGGAGCCCCCCTTAGCAAACAGAGACACGTCCTGCTTTTTCCACCCACAGCTCAGATGTGTGCCCGAGGCCTCAAAACAGGAGCTGCACCCCTGGACGATTCTCAGAGAGACAAATGAACGCAGCAGATTTTATGAACAATATATTCAGCTGCCTTCAGTCAAAACCAGAACAATCTAATTTGTTCTCTTAAGCACAGCCCAAAGCGACAGTTCGAAGCATTACAGCAAACATGCACGTGCCCTTCACTAATGAAGCAATGGGTTTTTAAGTCTCTACACAGGTATAGTATGCTAATGTCAGACAGAA
The DNA here is from genome assembly GCA_013400235.1 of Oriolus oriolus. Lineage (NCBI taxonomy): Eukaryota > Metazoa > Chordata > Aves > Passeriformes > Corvidae > Oriolus > Oriolus oriolus. The sequence continues at coordinate 805,532 of VXBT01008025.1, read as the reverse complement.
ATGTATCATTATGAATAATATTATGCTCTATTCACTTGATATGCCCTCAAACAGGATGTAATAATCTCTCAAGCTTCCCCTTGTCTATACATCCTCTTAAGAAGGAGATTAATTTTCATGCTCGTTCACAAGCAAGTCACAGAGTCTATACAATGAACGTTCTCCAAATACATCCAAAGAATGTCTCTTTTTTAACCCAGGAAGCGTCCTCCCCAGAGGCCAAAGAAACCCTTGAGGAGAAGAAAAAAACCACGTGTAACTTCCTTCACTTCCTAAAATATTTCTCCACACAGACTCCAGAAGATGAATCTGATGTGTTACAGTAAATTATTATATACACTGCGGATACAGGACATTGATGTGTCTCCCTGGGGATTGAAGAGGAAGCAAAACAAAATTATGTAAAGTTCTTACTCTTCAATAGCAGATAAACAGCAGCAGAATCACGGAATATTCTGACTAGGAAAGGACCGCCAGGGATCACCCAGTGCACCCCCAGGCCCTGCACAGACACCCCAACAACCCCACCCTGGGCATCCCTGGCAGCGCTGCCCAAACGCTCCTGGAGCTCTGGCAGCCTCGGGGCCGTGCCCATTCCCTGGGGAGCCTGGGCAGTGCCCAACACAGCCCTGGGGGAAGAACCTTTCCTGATCTCCAGCCTGACCCTCCCTGGCCCAGCTCCAGCCATTCCCTGGGTGCTGTCCCTGGCACAGAGATGGGAGCTGCCCCTCAGGAGGAAGCTGCAGGCTGTAAATTGGCTCTGCTGTGGCTCCGTACACCACTGACATTTCAGCAGGTTGCTGAAGACATTGGGGTCATCACCCTCGCTCTCCCCCTCAGAGCCTGACATAACTGCAGCTCTCTCATCACAGAATATGCTGCTTTTTAGCACACATTTGTGCTCTTCTCTCTGTGTACCTGAGCACAACGATCTGTGTCTATGAGCAGCTCTAACACGAAGCACACAGGCACCTCTAACATTACCGAGAGGATCCTTCTCGGAGGAGCTGCTCAAGTAAGAGCCAGGGGCTGGTGCAGACCTACATCCAAGCAGCCCCAGCCCTGTGAACTCAGCAGCCTTCTGAACTCCACAGAGTGCAGGTGTTAGCTCTGCCCTTCTCCCTGCAGTGCTGTGAACAAGTCTATCAAAAGCAAACAGTGGCCCAAGGCCGCTGCGAGGAGCCCCGGCCGTATCGCAGCGAGGCCACAGCCAGCGCCCTGCGTGCGAGCCACAGCAACTCCCTGCAATCTGAGAGCAGATAAGGGAATAGAGATGTTAGCCCCATTATTGAATTTACTGCTTGGGACTGTTCAAATGTTACTGTGGTGACTGTGGTACCAAAAAGCCCCATTCAGCAGTTAAAGAATCCTATCTCTCTCTTTGTTCACGGCGATTATGGTCTCTTTGTTCTGTTCATTCTTCAACAGATGTTGGAGCTGGAGGCTCACAGCCAGCTCCTTAGTTTTAACCAATATACTTTATATGCTTCAGCAAGGACTTCTAAAACCAGAAGCCTCTCTAATCCAATGTGGAAAACCCTCTTTGATTTTTAACAGAAAAATTAATACTTGGTCTTCCAACTAACAAGACTTCTCATTTAAAAAGAAAAGTGGAGTTAGCAATATGCTCTCTAGCATTTTTCCAATATTTTTAAATGAACATGTAAATAACATTTTTACACTTGAAGATATTTTCTTGTTTCCTAGATTTAGAAAGTTTTTGACAGGAAATAATTTTATCATCTAGTATTAAAACACAGTATCAGGCATCCATTAAAGACCCTGTCTGGAACCTAAAACATTTTAATTGCCTGGTAACGCCTCTCTTTCACTCTCATGGTGAATTCAGCTTGTCAGGAGAGATTAAACTCATGAATCCTATTAAACTCATCACCCTATTAAAGTTATCACTGGCTTGTTTTAATTTCAGAACACCTCCTTGCTGGAACGGAGATTGCATCGGGTCCAAGGCTAAATGAAAAGGCAAAGGTTGTGCTGTCGTGCAAGCCCTCACTAATCTCACTGTGGGTTATGGGTTTGGGTGTCCAAAATCTGAGCAAAAAGGAGCCACAGAGCCACTTGGGGCAGCCCCATGTGTTGTTCCCAGGCAGCAAAGCCACCACCAGTAACACAGCAGTGACTCTGTGGGTGGCTTCACACAGGTCAGCCCTGGAACAGCTTCCTCTCCCTGGCATCTTCCAGAGGCTCTGGGAGAGATCCTGTACTGAGCACCAAGGTGGAAACATGGCAAATATAATCATTCTTGGAAAATGGAATCATTGAGGTTGGAAAAGATCCCCAAGGTCATTGAGTCCACTCTGTGCCTGATCCCCACCTTGTCCCCAGCCCAGAGCAGTGAGTGCCATGTCCAGCCCTTCCTTGGGCACCTCCAGGGATGGGCACTCCAAACCTCCCTGGGCAGCCCCTGCCAAGGCCTGAGCACCCTTTCCATGGGGAAATTCCTGCTGATGTCCACCCTGAGCCTCCCCGGGCCCAGCTTTTGCTGTTGTCCTCTCAATTGGGTTGGAAGAGCAAAATGGAAGTAAAGAAATCCAAAAAATAAGGATATCTGACGTGAAGGGGAAATTACAAAATCGGATACCCCTGACAAGATAATGTTTGATTAAACTGTTCTGTCAGAATAATGCCCTAGATACCACCTTTTGCTGTATCACTCACCACAGCCAGGACTCCTTTCTCGCGGAACAGATACAACCTGAGGCTCTCTGTATCCAGGCAGGAACATGACTCTAAACCAGAACTTACTTGAGGCTTCCTTCAAGCAAAGTTAGGAGAAGAGTGAACTCGTTTCACACTGATCACAGTAATTACAATAATCTGTGCTTTGACATTAGGACAAAGAACTTGTACCTCAGAACCAACCCCAAGTCAATGTAAAGGGTGGCAGGGCTAATTCTGGAAACCCAAAAGCTGAACCATTCAGTACAATCACTATTTATTAGCATTTCTACACATCCCAGAGTTTCATGGTCCTTTAATTTCCCACACTGTGTCTGGGTTTCAGAAGACAGCAATATTTTTGTAAAATTGTGGTTAGAAAAACTTCAAAAATTTTGTCAGGTTCCCACTCAGGGATTCAAACACAATTTACAAACAGAAATTTCTATGAATTTCCTGCATGTCTGCATCTGAACAGATGTGTGAGGTACCCTTTTACAGAGAGTGGGAAACTAAAGGCCCAGGGCAGTGAAACCACGTGCTCAGAAACAACAGCAGAGCAGGGGATGAGCCCAGGCCTGCAGATTCCTTGGCTTGGGGATCTGATCAGGAACTTGGGACACTTCCTGAACCACAAGTTTTCATATAAATCCATGCAAAGGGAGGCTAAGGAGACAGGGAAGATGAGAAGGAAGGAATTTCTCCACCATTTATCTTCTCATAGTCTCCTTGCAGAAAAATGTTAACAATTCATGTTTATCAACTTCCAATTTCCTCCTCCACTTGTCATACTAAGTGACAACTTGCTGGTTTACTCAAAATACATGTTAGTTGTTGTGCATTTTCACTTGGTTTGATTCCATTCTCTCTGTCCTCCCCTTAAGAAACAGGAAGGAATAATGCAGGGAGGCAGAGTATTGGGTGTTTTGGGTGAGGGAAAGGGGCAGAGGAATTGTTACCTTGTAAATAACAGTGCCAATTAAATAGGCAAGTCAGAAACCTCTCAGGAAACAGGAGGTGTGAGCAGCTCTGTGGAAAATCATCTCTGTTGGTGAAGTCCTGTGAGGTACCAAGTTTTAGTGTTTCCACAGAACTGGCAGCACCTGCAGTCCTCATGGTTCATTCTGCAGAACAATCCCTAGGTCAGCTGTTGTGTGAGCAAACCCTCCATTCCTGACAGATCCATCCCTGAACCCAAACACCAGGAGATGACAGAAGGCCCTCTAAGAGTCTCCTCACTGCTTGCAGAACAGCCTGCACCCAAAGCCTGACAGAGCTACACAAGAGGCAGCCTTTGTACGCCAGGTTTGCCTGGGCCGTGCACGTCTCCCTCTCTCCCGGCTGCTGCTGATGTCCAAGAGCCGCTGGCAGGAGCACAGCAGCACTCTGCCCTCTCCAAGCAGGAGCACCCGGAGCTCTGCCCACGTCAGACGTGCAGCTGTAGAACTTCCCACCTTCTCAGGCAGGAAAGGGAAGCCACGAGATGAGTGAGACACATTTCTTGCTTGCTGCGTACAACTTCTCGCCTGCCAGAGGCCTTTCAGCATCACATGCTCCCACTTCCAAGAAAGCTTTCAGCTTTGAGAGCAGAGCCTCAGCTCACAGGGCTGCTTCTCTCCTTACTCCTGTAGACAGGCTCACTCATCTAGGTGGTAAATTATTCATGCTACACGTTCTCAGTCTAGGCCCTGGCATCACATATCGTGTTTATTGTGGCAAAATCAATATATTCTGAAAGCTGTGGCAGTCTGTGGCAAGCTGTGGAATTATGAATACTTTCCTCAGCTATGTAATTTTACCAGTTTTGTTCTATTCCAATTAAAACTAATTTCTGAACAACACACAGTAAATGTTCAGTAAATTCTGAACATCACCACGATAGCACCTCATATTTTAGAGGACAGTGGCTTGCAGGAAGGATTAAGGTGTACTGTAGTTAGCCTACTTAACACCGTAAAGCCAAATACAAATTCATGTTTTATTTGCTGGTAATGTCCAAGTTTACAGGAGTATCCAAATCAAAACATCAAATCAACTATGTTTCCATAGTTTTGAAAACAATTGGAAATCCTTGCTGAAATGTTTAGCAACTGACTGGCATTAAACACTTGAAAAACAATGAAAGCCTCTCTCCTCCAGAGATTTTAGAAGAGTAAGTTGGCTCAGACCAGCATCAGTGTGTACAGCAGGAACAGGGCAGGGTCTGTCCCCTGTGCTGGCACTGCTGGGGCACCTCCTGTCCTGGGGTCAGTCCTGGGCCCCTCGGGATGAGAGACCCGGAGGGGCTGGAGCATGTCCAGGGCAGGGAACGGAGCTGGGAAGGGGCTGGAGCCCCAGGAGCGGCTGAGGGAGCTGGGAAAGGGGCTCAGCCTGGAGAAAAGGAGGCTCAGGAGGGACCTTGTGGCTCTGCACAACTCCCTGACAGGAGGGGGCAGCTGGGGGGGTCGGGCTCTGCTCGCAGGGAACAGGGACAGGAGGAGAGGGAACGGCCTCAGGCTGGGCCAGGGGAGGCTCAAGTTGGATATTGAGGAAATTTCTTCCTGGAAAGGGTTGTCCAGCCCTGGCACAGCTGCCCAGGGAAGTTTGGAGTCCCCAGCCCTGGAGGGGTTTAACAGCTGCTTGGATGTGGCACCTGGGGACATGGGTCAGTGGTGGCCTTGGCAGTATTAAGGGAATGACTGGACTCGATGATCTTAAAGGTCTCTTCCAACCGAGACAATTTTTTTCTATGATTTCCCCTAATTTCATTGTGACTGCACATGTACCAAAGTTAAATATTTGCAGAATGTGGACATTCCACAAACAACTTAAATCACTTTAAGGCCTCTGCAAGGTGCTGCATGTACCCTTGATGCTTACTCTGAACAAGGAGTAAGAGACACCTGTTTGTACATCTGATGCAAGACTGGGGTTTTTTGTAATCAGGTTACTATCTTATTAGATTTCTAAATCCTGCAATGGAATACATGCAATACCCTGTCCCAGTGCTCTCATACTTCCATTCCAGCCTCATTTAAAACAACTGTTGTTGCTAGACATTGAGCTAAGAGCAAGGACAAGACCAAATGCTAACGAACCAGTCTCCACCTCATCACCTGGAGAGCTCTGGGCTGCCCCAGCGAATCTGAATCCTGTTCCCTTGCAAAGGTCACTCAGAGCATTGACTCTCCCATGACCACCCAGGAGTGGCTGCTCCCCTCTGAGCTGGGATTGCAGCCCTATTATTTAAGGGATGGGAAGGAATGAAATTACAGGCTAGTCACTTCTGTGCTCTGCTCTTGCTTGAGATTGATTAACACAAAATTCGATTTCAGGCTAATCATCCCAAGACCTTACTACATGTAGTAGGAACAGGTCCTACAGTGCACAGAGAGCTGCAAAAGCCACCTTCTTTCAGAAATTATTGCAGCATTATTCACTGCAAGGCTCTGCTGCTCCTCCCTGGCAGGCTCATTCTCACCTGCACTGCTGTTTCAGACACAGCTAGTCCGACCTGGCTGCAGCCAGAGCAGAAAGAAAATTCCCCCTTACAGGAGATGTACACAGGATGGATAACTCACCACCAGGAACAGTCTGTGCTTCACACATAGAGACAAAGTGGCTGAATGCCTAAATTCTGGAAAAGCAAAATCCAGGGCTTATTTTAATTTGGAGTGGGTTTATTTCAGAACAAGCACTGATTCAGCTGGGTGCCTGTAATGCTGCAAGGAACCAGGGGTCTCCTCTGCACAGAGCAGAGGTGGGGGACAATGGACAGGGAAGAGGAGATCTGAAGTTCAACAGGGCTGCAGCAGGTTGCCAAAAATAGTTCAAAAAGCAAGCACAGCATCCTCCAAGACTGGTTACACTGGGGCCCAGGGACAGCTGGGAAGTCACTGGGAAGTTTAGAGATGTTCTTATTCACAGGCCTGGCTGTGGGAGGAAAGCAGGGGACAGAAGGACCCAGGACGTGGCAGATTGTGGCTGCTGAGCACTGGCCAAGCCAATCCTGCCTCCCTGCAGCCCCTGGCTGCTCTGTTATCCCTCCTTCTCAGAACTTGCAGGCAGTTCATGCTTCCCCTCACCTTGACTTCTATTCTCTTCTTTCAGCCAAGGGTTTTTGGAAGAGGAACAGCACCATGATACCTTGGTCTGCCCAGGACCTCCTCCTCCTCCCTGCTTTGAGCTGGAGAGGGACTACACACCCATCCCTAAGGGATGCCAACCTCTGCCTGGGCATTCTGGGGAGCCAAAGTTCCCTGCCAGTTCTCTGGCAGGAGCAGAGACAAAGTTCAGAACTCCTACATGGCTGGCACTCAACACTCCCTCAACAAGCCTTGGCATTTTGATATGCCTTAGCCAAGGAAAAACACAGAACATCTCTCTACCTTTCTGCAAGTTGTCTTTAACTAGAGGTACTTTTAAATTAGAGCCTTACAGATTATTCCAGTTCTTCCCCTGGCAAGAAAAAAAATTAAACAGGTGACACATTTTTCATGAGGCAAAAGCACTCCAAAAAATTATGAGCACAATTCATTTGAACATGATAGTAAACAAAGAGATTTGCTTCAAAGACAGCTGGCAAAAGCAAACCACTCCCAACAGGTCCCAGTGGCTGCTTTGCGCTGTGCCACCAAGGTTCTTAGGAGAAGGCCTGAGCAACATGGGAGGGTTTAAATCCTCTTTGTCACACTGCACCATCAGCCATTTCATGCTCTGCTTCTGCCCTGCCTGCTCCTGCTCACCTGAGGGAACAGTGAGAAACGTTTCTTCAATGATTTATTCAATAAAGATCACGACATTAATCAGATAAATCATTCAAGATATTATTTGTCAACTTTTGCTGCTCACATTGCAAGGAAGAAATTGAGCTCCTGAGAACGTTACAGACAAAAAGGTTGTGCTTACAAAAAAGCTTTGCCAAATCTTAAGCAGACTATTATTTAGCAACCCCCATGCCCAAAGAGCTCCTAGTGCCCAGAGAAAGGCCAGCACAGAGACAAAATAGAGGTTTGCTCTCCAGCATCAAAATGGGGAGAAAATACATATATTTATCTTAAAGGTCGGTTCAGTCATTGAGGAGTTGCCTAGCAACACTTCCTAGCAACACCACTGCAGGAAAACCACGGAGAGCACTCTCCTACAAGTCAATTAGAAATGGTAATTTGTATGGGAAGATCCCACAGTCCGTTCCAATTACAAACAACAATGCTTTCCTCATTGCTATTTTTTAATTAGAAGCTTTGTAAATTCATCCCTTGCTCCATTTTGCTCCGCTTTCCTTCACTTCTCCTTTCCAGGTAACAAAACTTTACAGCAGCGCGGCAACGTTGATAGCATTAGGAGCAACACCTAAAAAGACAAAACAATCCATTCATCTCCATCTCCAAATCAATGATGGGCTTCTTCTCTTCTGCAAAAGCAGCTCAAGAGACACAGCTGGCTCTTCAGGCCCTTCTCATGTGGGGCACCGTCAAAGGCAGAGTCCTACAGCGAGCTCTAATTCTGGTGCTGTGCTTCCCAAAGTTCGCACAGCCATAGCTGGGGAACTCCTCCTCATCTCTTGGAGCACAATACAATCAGGGGACGTGGTATTGCATCAGCAAATCCCTTTTCTGTGCTGCAGCCTGTAAGCAATTGCAGTAGATAAGAATGGCTTGGGCTTTTTAAAAAAAGTAATTAAAGTGCTTGGTAATTTAATGTAATTTAATGCAATGTGTTCCAAAATGAGATTTGAAAACTAAAAAGGCAGGCAAAGCCTTGAGATGAGAATGATCACCTATTTAAAGCCTTTCATACTTGAATCTGTCAATCTCAGCAATGAAATTAAATGAAAAGAAAGAGGAAAGAAGAAAGTGATCCTGCGTGGGTTGGTGGCTGATCGGGGTTTAAACAGTCTCATTCACTGATGTCTCCAATATACAGTAATGACAAAAAATAGATTTCCTGCTGTCAAATGACCATAATTTTCTACTTGTTTACTCTTTCCAGAGCCAAAAAGCTATTCCTACTTAATTGCTTGCAAAAACTGTTATATGCTTTCATTAGGGTTTTTCCTACACACTCCCTCCTTTATATAACTTGCCACTAATTTGAGGGAGGGAGATCAGAGAATCCCGGAATGGTTTGGGTTGGAAGGGACCTTAAAACTCATTTCATTCCAACTCCCCTGCCATGGGCAGGAACACCTTCCACTAAACTAGGTTGCTCAGGGATGTCTTCTTCAAACTTTCAAGGAGATAAGGTTCACACATACCTCATTCATAAACCACAAACTCACAAAACCTCAGAGAATGAGAGGAGTCCCTTCAGAGTCTTAGATCGTGACCTGTTTTCCCAGCACTGCTCTCCACAAGCAAACAGCACTGCTGAGCTTCACATGGCCTGGGATGTCCTCACAGTGAAGCACCAGTCACCACAGGCAGGGACTGCCACTGCTCAAAATCCACTTTGGGAAGGGGAAACAGCTGAGGGTCAGGGCCAGCAGGTACCACAATAAAGGTGCATTAGGCTATTGTTCTTTTGCAAAGTTTGAACTCCTGGAGCACTAAGCAAGGGGGCAGAAGGAGCTTAAATCCTCCTCATCCATCCCCCTGCCTCAGACAGGGTCAGCTGGAATCCCCACCATTCCCAAAAGGTGTTTACCCAATGTGACCATGGCAGCCACTGGTGATGAAGATGCTGCTACCTCCAAAGATAAATGGAGATAAATCACTTCAGGGCCTCATTAACTTGGCTATTAACAGATAAGCTTTGTCATATTTTAAGTCCTTTGATGTTGCTCAAGAGTCTCTTAAAAAAACCCTAAAATCTAATTCTTTCAAGAGATCTTGCATGGCACTCAGGACACCTGCCAAAACTCAGTTTCTTTTCACAAAGGAATGCCTGCTTTTCCCAGTTTCCAAACCCTGATGCACGTGTGCAATTGGAACCTGCCTCTTCCCCTTGGGACACAGGGTGGGCTGGTGCCCAGGGCTGTCTTCTGGTCATCCTCCTACAAAGGACCCACATCTCAGTTACCAACATCTCTCACAAGGTACAGCTGCTTGGCAGGGGCTAACTCAGCTGGGAAACACAACAGGCATGTCTGGAAGTATCTGACTTCAAGTTGAGAAGTGACATTACACCTCCAGCAGCATCAGCTTTATGACACCATTAAGAGAAAGCTTATTAGCCTGTGAAACCCATGTGGTGAATCTGCAGCCCTCTGGCTGACTACAGCTACCTACTTATTTCATAAAGCCCACAGCAAAATTATCCAACAGTAGCAGAAGGGGCAATAACCACAACTGTGTGGTTTAATGTGTAGTTTGTCAAAGTTATTTGAGCGGTCTGTACAGCCTTTAGCAAGGAAAAGGTTTCCCACACTCGCCTGAGAGCAATGGATTTGGTAATAAGGTGGATAATCAAAAAGCAGCCCTGCCTCCACAGCAAACACGTTTTGATGCTCGGATTTATGTGACAGATCCTGCGTCAGTGAGAGCTGGGATACGGAGCTGCCCACACCTTCCCTTTCAAGTGAACACAGCAAAAATACCAGGAGCACACTGAACCTCCAGAGCTGGCTCAGGAGGAAACAAACCAAAGCAGATTAAATGCTGCAACAGCAAAACCGTAAATGCAGCAGGTGTGCCAGATGCAAAGAAAGGTGTCTGAGACAAGTACTGCTGTTCCCAGGTGAGCATGCAGGGAGGGAGGCAGGGATAAACCTCCTCTCTCTTTATCCCCCTTTCAGCCTCTCTAGGGATCAGTGCTCCCCACTCTGGGGCTGGGCTGTGGGGCTGCTCCCCATTCCCCTCACTGTTGCTGCTCAGGTGTGCTGCCCTGCACCTCAGGCTCTCCCAGCTGAGCTCTCCAGGCAGGAATCAGCCCCATGGCACGGATCACTCCAAGGATGAACAGACACAGAGGGGTACCTTGCTCTCTTTCGCCCAAGAACAGCTCCCAAAAATAAAACAAACCACGAAGAGCAAACAAGTAACCGACATACCCCAGCCTGAGCCACCGACACGCCCTGGACACGGAACCAACTCTACAGCCCCATGGAGTTAAGAGGTTAAAAGCTACCTGCAATGCCACAGTTTGGGATTATGTAAATTCTGTGTCAAGAGGGCAGGGAGCGATTTCTAGCCTTTTACCAACCTTGCACTACTGAAACTGTGTTTGCTCATCCCTTAAAAGGCCAGAGAAGACTTTCACAAAAGAATTGAAAAGGTAAGATCTGAAAGGTAATTTTAGAATTTAAATGAAAAAGTAGTGATTCTGCCTTCCGCCCTTCAGGACAGAGAGAAAAGCTTTAGTATAAAGTTGGGTTGGAACCAGCTCAAATCAACTATCAGAAAAAACAGAAAGGGAAAAAACCAAATCAAAAGCATTGTCACACTGAGAGTCCAGAGATCCAAAATTCCCTCCCTCACTGGAAAAGGAGGGCAAGTGAAGAGAGAGGAGAGCCCCATTTAATGCTGAACATTTTCAAAGCACCAGAAAGGACACTGTGGGGTCATCCCCTGGCAAGGTGAAAGCCACCACAGGCTGTGCATCCCAAATCCTTTATGTTCTTCAGCCGCACTCAGCCACGGCAAGAGCCAGGTGCTCCTCTCCTCGGCGGAGTTCGCTGCTCCATCCCGACCCTGCTGCGGTCCCAGGACGCGGCACTGCAGCTTTATCCACGCTGAGCTGACGTGGCTGAGCTGGAGCCAAAGACAGCATGGAGGGAAAATGGGAGGACAAAGCCAGAGGCTCCCCAAGGGCAGCAGGATCCCTCCCAGTACCCTCCCGCTTCACCCCCAGACCTGCTCATTCCCAGAGGCCCCACGGGCACTGCCTCAGCTCCTTCAGGACACAGCCCTCCCTTCTGTTCTGCTTTTTGGGAGTGCAGCAGAGGAATCCTCCCTGTGCCCAGCAGAGAAAAGAGGCATAGAATAAAACACCAGTTCAAAGCCTGCCTTTGGTATAAAGGGAAAGAACACGTGGGAAGAATATTGGGGGGGGGGGGGCAATTCTGAACTAAGCCCAGGTCAGTGACAAAATCTGAGCCTCTGGGCAAAGCCTCGAGCTCTCCTGGAGACATCTATCCCGAGTCTCACGTCCATTCTTGTTTCTTCTTGTTTTAAGTTCCCCTTCTGCTGAGAAACCCAAGTGCCTAACTGGGTATTTGTGGAATACTAATAGCCCCCGTTTGCAATTGAAATGAAGCAGGCTGCAGCAGCAACCACGCAGACAATCCTTTCTGCGAGTCAGGGGGTAGGGATGGGATACAAGCTGCTAAATGTCAAGCAGCAGAGCCGTGGCAAACCCCCAGCATCTTATTTGAGCGCACTGCTGCTATGAAAAGGAGCTTTGTCTGTGGATAACCTACAAACTCCCACCTGAGCTTCCCAAAGCTCCTGCATTCAGCACGAGTTCATTGGTCACAACATGCTGGTAAAGTCCTCGGCCACATCTTTACCGGCTATAGAAATTTAGTACCACCACCTCGACAGAGAGTGAAAGGGAAGAGGGGAGAGAGAGGGGAAAAGAAACATGTTCGCAATCCCTTTTAATATAGACTGCTTGAAGTCCATGATTCATCCCTTAACCTAAGAATGCAATGGGGATGGGGGGGGAAGGGGGGGTGGGTGGAATCTGTCCCTTCTATGCATAGAAAGTCTTCAGCTTCTAAAAAGTTGTTTTGTTGAAGACGACTGCACATTTGCTGGGTCCTCTCTTGCCAAAAGAACCACAAGTTCTTTGCAGAAAACAGTCTGACACAACAGTACATGAAGATGGAAAACAGAATTGTAAAATAAATTTGTTTTCTTTAGCAGATGGCTCAGTTCACCAGCAGGTATTTTGAGAAGCTACTCTCTCCAGGTCTTCATGGAGAGAGAAGAAAGAGTTTAGCACTAGAGAGAGGGAAATCTGAATGCACTCGCAACTGATTCGCTGACCCTTCAGTAGCCCAGCAGAAAATGAATCCACCTCTAATTGTCTGGGTTTCCAAACTACAGCAGGGTTTTATTCATGAGTGGAATGTGTCTCTCTCTCTCTCACTTTCCCTGTCCATTCCTTGCAAACATAAAAGAAATAAAAGCAGTGAGTGGGGACCTCCAGGTCCTGGTGGAGCAACACTTCCATTTGCTCCCAGTCCTTTCTGCAGGCAGTTTGCCTTCACACAGACTTCAGTTACAAGAACACTTCGTGTCAGGTGATGGGATGGGCAGGACTTGGGTGTATTCCCCTGCCTGAGACAGCAGGCTGCTCCACACCACTCCCCAGCAAGCCAGGGGAGTTTGGCCTGACACTCCTCATTCTCTCAAGGAGAGGAGAGGGAGCAAAACTTTCTGCTGTTCAGATTTATCAACTTACACATTTTTCCTCAGAGAAACGAGCACAAAGGGAAGGAGTTTTGCAGAGAACATTTTTTGCCTCCTCTGATTGCAGCCTCATTACCTGTCAGGGTTCAGCATCATTCAGTCAGTATCTTCTCAGAAATTGCTCATGAGCACAAGGTAAGGCCAAGGTAAGGCCAAGGCAAGTTGAAGTCCCCTCCAAAATTTCACAACATTAAACTGCATCATCATCATCCATAGGAATACAAATCAGCTCTAACAATGGCAAAGATGTTCAGCAAGGCTGAAGCAGAGGGCACAGCTACCCAAAGATGAAAAGCACCTGGGAGGGGACACAGCAGCATACAGATGGCTGCAGGAAAGCACTGCTGCCCTAGCAGGCAGGGATTTGCCACATTTCCAAATGGCAAACCTCGAGGTGTCCAAACACACCTACACCACAACCACCCACACCTCACATGCAAGGGCTGGGGGAAAACCAAGTCTGTTCACACAGCTTTATTACAGTGCAAAGGACCAGCTGTGTGTGACTCAAGTGATTAGCAACATGCTAATTACACTGCTCTGCACCAGTTTGCACTGGGAGATAGGAGAGAAGACCCATGCTCCATCCGAGCATCTTGCACTACCAGCTCCCATTCCCAAGGGGAAAGTTTAGGAACAGCTTCTGCTGAGAATATCTTTCCCTACCCCACCCCAAACCACCCCACAAACCCCAGGATTCAGCCACTGCCTGCAGCACCCTTTCCTACTAACGACAGTAGGATTGCTCAGCCAGAGGCTTTAGCAGGAGTGTAGGTGGTCATGGGGAGGGATTTTGACAGCAGTTATGCAAAATCTTTGCAGGCACCCAAATATTTGTCTAAAAGGCAGGGGAAAAAAAAAAAAAGCATGTTGGACTGTGATGCACTGGCAAATGGTCTTTACCAGTAACACACATCAGAGGTAGGTGCATGGCTCTGTGCCAGAGCAATATTCCTCACAGAAAGCCATTTCCATCTGCCCTACTTTGGTTGTGGTAAATGTGCTGAAGGTAACCACAGACATGAGGCATCATTGCAACTTGCGTGCCCCAGCACTGGAACATCAGAGCCTACACTCACAGTGACAGGGCACCTTATCTGCAGCTCCTGCTATTGTGCAATTGCTGTGGTATCCACATGCAGAGAAAAAGGGAGCTAGTGCCTGTAGTGAACATATTTCTTCCCTAAAGTATCTCCTTGGAACACCTCGAGAGTGGCTTGAGGCACAGGTCAAGAAGTCCAAGTGGTTATTACATTGAAGGGATGAGACCTGAAAGGCTCCAGGGATGAGAAATGCCAGCTGTTGTGATTACCACAAACTGATCTCAAAACAGATACCACAACAGAGAGAAAAGGATGGGCACAGTCTTCAAAGGACAGTCATTTTTCACTGCCTATCAGCAACAGTTCAATTACAGCACCCTGTCTCCCCTGTGCTATAATTACACTTTCAGCTGGGCTCACAGGCAAGGATTTCTCAGAAGTAAGTTTCCATTGCAGTGGAAGTGACTGACTCCCACACTGCAAGTCTGGAGGAAAGCACTGGATGGGGACACCTGGGTCATGCTGTGGGGACATGGAACCTGATGATCCTGAAGGTCCCTTCCAACCCAAACCACTCTATGATCTTCTAAAGCAAATGAATTTAAACCATAAAATTTCACACCTGTGTGCACACCTTGAATAGTTCTTCTTGTGCCAGCCTTGATGCAAGGCCTGCATCCAGGGATGATGACTTTACAAATTAAAATATTCAGGTAGCCCAAACACAAAATAATCCTTCACCTTCAGGAATTAATCATGTATTTCTGAAAAAGCAGCAGGGAAAAGCCTAGGGCACAAGTCCAGCCAACACACACAGAGGACATACATGGAGGTCACAGATCAGTGTTAACAAACATGACTGAAGCAGCTCTGTGCCATCACAGAGAAAGCAGGGGAAGGACCACCACACTCATCCCAGTACACTTTGTCCTGCTTAAGAGCAATAACCACCAACTGCTGCTATTTCTTACCAAAACGGCCAGCAGATGTGCAGAAGTGTCTCGGTTTGAAAGACAGGTGTCTGCTAAGGAAGGCAAGAGCCTCCTTTGGAGTGCAGAAGCCACACTGTCAAACATCCCTTTACCGCTCTTCTGGCTGCAGGAGCCCCACAGTTGCCAACCTGATTCCCGAACAACCCGACGCTCCAGAAAAGAATGACAAGACAGACAATTTGTACAGAAAAACAGAGCACTCAGCAAATCACAGCACATATCTTAAACTCCAAGGCTTGTATCAAAGTTCAGTGATTTTGTGCAAGTCATCTCTGAACTACTGTGTTTGCACCAAAATAAAAGCTTGTTTTACACTGTACTGCTCTCTTCCCACAGACCCTTCCCTACACTGCTCCCTTGCTGCCATCCCATGCAATACTTGGCATTCCCTGACTTTTTGGCACTCTTTGAAGCTCAGGATTTCACTAATTCATTTCCATGCTTTATTTCTTCTCAGAATTCCTTTGTGAAGCCTGCTCAGGCTCAGGAAGCAGCACTGTGCCAGTGTGTGCCTTTTCTAACCGGCAGCTCAGGTGTGAAACAGGAGAGAGCCCAACCATCCAGATGCTCCCACCTGAGCAGGAATGAGGTGGGGAACAGAGCTCACAGGAGAGATGGGGAACAGCTTCCTGGCTTAGGAGCAGCTTTCCATTCAGGAAGATGAAAAGCAGTTTCTCCACTCTGGCTCAATTAATTACTGCCACCATCCCCATGTGATTGAGTAGAGGAGATGCTTTAGACTAAGAGATTTTCTGTCAGAAGCTCACCAGTAAGTGGGGTGAAGACTGTCCCTTGTACCCATGAGGTGCCACAGCCAGGCTGGCTGTCACTGGGCTCCATCATCCCTAGAGCCCACATTACAGAATCCCTCTGTGGGCCAGGCTGGAAGGGACCCCAGAGGGTCACTGGTGCCACCCCCCTGCTCAGGCAGGGCCATCCCAGGGCACAGGGCACAGGATTGTGTGCAGAGGGCTCTGCAATATCCCCGCTGAGGGAGACTCCAGCCCCTCCCTGGGCAGCCTGTGCAGGGCTGGGCAGTGCCCAGGGCAGAAGTTGTGCCTCCTGTGCAGGGGAATTGCCGGGCTCAGGCCCTGCCCGTGGCTCTGGTGCCACTGCTGGGCCCCCGGAGCAGAGCCCGGGCCCTGCTCGGAGCCCTCCCTGCTGAGGCCCCCTCTCACTCATCTCTTCTCTGACCTCTTCCTTCATCTTCAAGGAACTCACCAACAACCTCCATACCCATCTCAGCAGCAAGTCATATTTCAAGGTGATCAACAAAATCCAGGATGTCACCATCCCTAAGTGCCTGCTGCCTTGCCACCACCTCCTGGGGGCTCCTGTTAAAACCCAACTACAATCAGCTTTGCAGCTGGGATATCTTTTACTGCTCATCATGACCTCTGTGCAAGCTCTCCAAGGCATCCTCCTGTAGTCCAGGGGAGTCTGCTCTTCTGGGGCAGAGACAGTGGTTTCTGCAGATGGGAGGCACGACCTCAGCAACAAGTCAAGCCAGCTTGTGACTCCATTCAACCAAACAAAATAATATTCTACACCTGTCCCCCGAGGATTTTGTAACAAAGCTTCCAACCCTTGAATCCCTGACCACATTCCCATTCCCTGCCTTCACATTATTAAGCCAGGATATACACAAATTTCTGCTACAAGGAACAGACTCTAAGACTCTCAGAGCTGAGTATTCTATTAATTTGAATTGGGACTAGTTGAGGTAAATTGATTTTTTTAATGCGTTTATCCTCTATAGGGGCTTTTTTTTTTCCGTCTTAAATGCTGATTTGCTGAAACTGTGCCTATCCAATACTCATTACTGAAATGCATGGAAAGCTGCCAAAAGAAGCAATGCCTTCTGGACTAAACAAGGAATTTATTACTGAGAAACCACAGCACTGGGTAAAAATCCATCACAAACTTATTGATTTAAACTGATTGTAAGTAATCACACACAATTTATATTAAGTGAAACATACTGCCATCTAATTTAGAGTAAGTGAATGGAATGCTACTACTCTCAATTCTGTTCAAATGCGAACTCTAATTGATACCCAAATATAAATAATTGAGACTTTCAGAAAACATGAATAAAATATTTCGTTATCTCTGGTTATTACGTATCGATAGATCATTTCTACCTATTTAAGACATGGTTAGACAGCAATTATTATGTTTCAGCAGAGACTTACATGTAAGCCTCAGGGCAAGTTCAATAGAATGGGACAAGTACAGTGTGGAGAGAAGAATGTGATGTGTGGGATGCAGTTTAAATAACTTCAACTTGCTGTTAATAAAGAAACCTCAAACTTTGCCTACCTTCCATCCCAAATGTGATGGAATTGAGCCATGCATTTTACTCAGACATGGTTCTCTCACCTCCAGAGGAAGCATCTTAGGATGAAAATTGTAAGGCACAAGTTATCACTGCAGCACCACATATTCCCTCCAAGATCCATTCAGGGAATTGTGCCTGTCAGCCCCTCTGATATGTCACATAATTGGAACCCAATCCTCAGGAGTATTAGTCAGCCCTATAACCAATTTTATTTCTCAATAAACATTTGAAGGTATTTGCTGTTCTTTTCAAGTGTCAGTGTGTAAACGCTTTCAGGAATTTAAAAAAAGATAAAATTAAGTCATCAGAGTGTTCTCTCCTATACTCAGAAATTTTGCTACTAATATTTAAGGATGGAAGAACATGTTACTTTTTATTAATAAAACCAATTGTTTACAGCAGGAACACACAAGTGGGCCATGCTTTCAGTAGTCCTTTGGCTCCATGGCTTTTGAAGACCAGAAGCCCACCTCAAACCTTTTCCTACAGCAATTCCTTCTCAGGTCATTTTGAGTTACAGACTGATACCTCATTTCTCAACAGGATCACTTTGTGCCAGATCATAACATGAACAACTTAGAAGATTCATCCCAAACATTCTCAGTGCAGGCTGGGTTCAGCCAGCTCCTCTCAGCTGTCCCTTTGCAGGGAGATGCATTTCAAGGGAATGTGAATTAAAAGCAGAAAGAAGGTGTTCTGATGCTTTCTGTCAACTTGAAATTTTTTAAATACTGCTCTAACATATGTTGCACTCGTGAGCTTGTACCTAGTCCTGCAATGAGCTGCATGTAGGTGGAACAGTTGCCCGTAACTGGCCTCATTACAACTCAATTAAGTCCATTTGCAGAGTGCATTGCAAGACTGGGCCCTTAGGAATTTCTTGTGCTCCTGGAGCTTATTAAATTGCTGGATATCCTCCACAAGCTCTGCACTGAAACCATAATTTAGCCCTATTTACCTGGTTAGCACAAGCCACCTGGTAGCTGTTATTTTTGCTCAACCAGACACTTCCATGTCTATAAAACTTTCCCCATTTTCATGATAATCTGGCTTTTAACACCAATCCCCCAATCAAACACTGCCAAGTACTGTATGCTTGTTAGCTGCTCTGAGATGAAGTAATAGTGCCCTGTCATGCTGTGTTGGACAGTGCTAAATTGTACCAGAGGACATCCATGCCCCTCAGGTAGCTGCCAAGCAGGACTTAATTCTAGAGAAGCCGCTATGAGAAACAAACCTGAATTCACAAACTCAGTTTTTTAAAACAAAGTTACCCACCGCACAGCAACCTGTTTAGCAGAGGCTTTTTGTCTCATGATGTGAACGTTGTCAGGCCATAACAAGCTGTTTCTACACAACTCAGGAACGGCTGACTGACACTTCCACCCAAATGTACCTCCACTGGGTGCAAGCAGCTGAGCTGCTCTGAGGTGCTTGCTTGTCTGCAAAGTATTTACTCCACAAAACAAAAGAATGGGATGTTCCTGAATCACAGAATCGCTCATGTTGGAAGGGACCCACAAGGATGATTCAATTCCCTGCTCTTTGCAGGACTACCAAAAACTAAACCATATGAAGACATGTCCTCCATGGCTTCTTGAATTCCGGCAGGCTCTCAGTGCCACGGGCACTTCCCTGGGGAACCTGTTCCAGGGACCAAGCACCCCTCAGCAAAGAGCCTTTGCCCAGTGTCCAATCTCCACTGCCTCGTGTCCTGTTGTGGGCACCAGAGCGAGATCAGCACCTCCCCTCCACTGAGCCCCGAGGAGGGCACAGGCTGCCAGGAGATCCCCCTCAGCCTTCTCCTGTCCAGGCTGACCAAGACAAGTGACCTCAGCTGCTCCTTTTAAGTCTCACCCTAAATAACTTCTATTCCCATTTCAAGAGCCTTGCACTGATGTTTGGAGACAGAGCCCCAGATTGAACACACATTTGTTTGCAGTCCCTGAGCCAGCCACAGCCCAGGGCTGGGCCTCCCAAAACCTGCTGTCAGCTACTGCACTGTTTCTTCAAAGAAGTGAGAGGAATTAGCAAGTTAGAGTAGTAACACTTTACTCTGAGATGTAAGGTTATTTCTTTGTTAATAAATAGAAGTAAAACCTCAGTCAGAGATAAACTGTCATACGAGAAGGAACTGAAAAAGGTTTATTTTCTCAAGGAATGGCTAAGGTTGAGCAGGTACAACCAGCAATTTTTCTGCTGTGTTTCCCCCACCCCTCTCAGCAGTCTAGCTGTTTCTAACCAAGCTCTAAAGGGAATAACCAAAATTTCAGTCAATGTAATGTCAAATAGCACAAAAAACCCCCTCAATCCCTCACAATCACATCTTCTATTGGCATCCCTGTGACAGCGTCCACACACCCCTCATGTCTACAGCCTGTTACTTTCTGATGGTTGTCCTCTCCTTGCTTAAGCTGCACCTTTGGATCTCAGGAAAGTGAAATGTTGATACTCAACATGAAAGACAAATTCATCTGTGTGATGAGCAGTGATTCGGCACAGAAGCTGTCAAACCATGGAAGTGCCTCACAACTGCCACACAATAATGAAAATGTTCTTTAAAACCCTGTGACAATTGCAAAGTGAGACAGAAAATGAAGCTGCCTACACCTGCAGACTGCAGTCCCTGTGTGTGAGCACATCAGCCTCTGCTCTGGGTTGTACAGCCAGTCTGAGTGGGAACAAACCCTGTGCATCAATGGCAAAAAGGGACAGGCAGACCACTGTGCTTCCCATTTTCCCTGTGCTAAAATAAGTCATTACTGGAGTCCTGTTTTGGAGGAGACAGGAGAATTGCAGGATCCCAAGCAGCTCCTTGCAAAGGATCAGCCTTGGGCACTCTGTCCCCACCTCACCAGGGGCGGGTGGCTGGAGCCTCCCACACCTTGAGGCCACCCAAAGACAAGCAAAGGCAGGCTAGGCTGGAGAAAGTCTCAGCTCATTTGAAAATCCACTGACCAGCCCAGAGCACAATTCCAGGCTTTTAGAGAATGCAGTCTACATAACAAACATGCTTTTTCAGGAATCAAAATAAAGATGCACATGAAGCTTCAAACTCTGCAGAATCCATAAGTACCTGAACCTGCTCACCTGACTGTCAAACAGCAAAACCCATTCTTTACAGAGAGGATCCACACAGATTCTGTCTTGCCACAATTCCTGAAAAGCTGCTGCTTAATTTCAGTGATTCAAACTTTGCCTCACTGCAAACATTTCTTGACTTTATGAAAGCTGAAGATTTATATCCTTTAGACACCTGGAGATTTTCACAGGTCACCAGGGAGCTTGGATGTTGAGCTCTTGCCAGAAGTTTGAACATTTAAGGACTGAGCACAGGCAAGCAAATATTTGAGGTATTTAGTCTCCCCCAAAGGCACCAAAGCTAAGCACCCAAGTAACTGAACACTTGCAGAAACACAAGATTTTGGGAGGTCACTTGTGTCAGCATGGAGCAGCTATTAAGAGATGTGGGAACATCATCCAACACCTTCATCTCAGCCTTCAGTGCTTCTGAAGGCAGCAAGGCACACCAGGCCTGCAGGGAAGAGCATGATTAGCCTCATGGCTTTTAATCATTGTTGTGATTTTATATGAAGTCCAAGTGCAAAGGTGGGGCAGGAGGGGCATTTAGCAGGGCTGCTTTGAGGCCAGAGAAAATATGAGATTACATTGAGGTGGAAGATTGGTATTATCAAATCAATACTGTACAATAAATACAGCAAATGAGTTCATCCAATTAGCTGAGTGGAGCAAGATCAGTGTGCTGG
This sequence comes from Oriolus oriolus, assembly GCA_013400235.1. NCBI lineage: Eukaryota > Metazoa > Chordata > Aves > Passeriformes > Corvidae > Oriolus > Oriolus oriolus. Next base: position 784,376 of record VXBT01008025.1, on the reverse strand, counting down.
TGGAACAGAAAGACTGCAAGAGACTAAAATTAAGTGTACCTAGAAGAGAGGGGCAATGAAAACAATCCTCTAAAACAACGGGCTTTGGTGATTATGTACAGTTTGAAAACTGAACCTGAGCACAGACGTCGTCTTGGAATTTTTGGAGCGTTTATCCCAGAGAGTGAACAGGGACAAGTTTCTCCACAAGTGATAACACGACAATGCCAAAATTCTGCTTGTTAAACTGTTTGCTAAATACCTTGGCACTGTAATACACTGACAAGGAGTAAAACCACCCTTGTAACACTGCAGCTGCTTGCAAAACTTAGTAACTCCTAGCACAGCCCCCCTGTCCTCAGTGAATATTCCAGCAGTTGGATCGAGCAGGGAGCTGCGGAAATGACGGGGAGGAGGCAGCAGCCACGCTGAGCACAGAACTCGCAGCCGAGGAGGAACATGAATTTCAGACAGTTCCCAACACTGAAGGGAAGAACTGAGCTCACATCCCATCAGTCCATGGCCATGTCTGCACAGCACCACGACTTGGTGGGCACTGCACACACCAGGAACAGGAAAGCAGCCTGCTAAGCAATAATTCCAAGTAAGCACAGAGGAAAAAGAAAACTCTCCCTGAATGGTTAAGGGGAAGCTAATGAAGACTGATTTATGCATGCGTGTATTAAAATTCTCTCTGCACTGAGCATTTCAGCTTTTAAGTTTCATGTGCAGCTTGAAAGCAAGGCAGAAGCCAAAGTGTTGGGAAGAACACCATCTCTTCAGAGGATTAGGAATTAAGTTAACTGCACATTAGAGATAAAATAGTGGAGCGCTTGTCTTTATTCTTAATAATAAACCATAAGGCATTAAGCAACACAGCACGATTAACTCCTTTCAACTCCTCACTGTTACTGCTGAGACAGCAATGTGGTACTTGCACAGAAACTAAAAAAATACAGAGCGATTAGGTTAAAATTAAGTGAATTTAGGGCAGGCAAAAATGCTACAGTGCTACCCAGAAGGGATAAGTCTTTGTTCCTGTAAAGAGAAGCCTATGCACCTGCAGTGTTAGAACGAGTTCCTCAAATGCTAAAATCATTCATGGCTTGAAGAGACCAGCTGTGGGGCTGGACGTGGCACTCTGCATCCCTCCTCTCCTTCCTAACTCCTGACTCATCTGGGTACTTAAAATATCAGCACTGCAGTAGTGCCAGCCAGGCTGGTGACAAGGATGGCCTTGGGGAACCACAGGTGAGGGCTCATCCCCTCCTCCTTTACCAGCTCCATACAGTCTGGAACTTCATGTTTCTGTGACTAGGTTCCCCACTTATAAACTGCTCTTAGACACGTGACAAAATCGCAAAACTAAACAACCAAAAAATATTTTAGCCTGTGAGATACAGAGATACTAAATAAACAAGGGCCACTTTGACCATTAAACAATCAGCTCAACACACACAAGGTATCAGCAAAGCCCATGACTTACCAGACTCTTGGGAATAAAAGCACTCTCCACAAGATGGACAAAATTCTGTCCTCAGTGTGTACCTACACATCTTCAACTACTCTCCTGGTTCAGTGAGATACTAAATTTATTCGGCTGTACTCTGGCATGGCTTAGGATGGCTGGAGGAAGAGGAGGAACAAAGCAAAACTCCCAGCCCTCGTCCCTCCAAGCCTGAACTGCAGCCTAAGAGCAAACACCTGCACACTTCCTCCCCTACCATCACCTTCCACCTGTGGGAGAAGCTCCCCTGAAAGCTACTGTTTGAGCATCCATCAAATCCCACCCTGAAGTGCTTCTTTACTGCCTGAACAAAGCGCAACCCTTAAACCATTGAAAAAACTCTGGCACCAAAGCCCATCCTGTTACGTCACAGCTGTACCCTTGTCTTTGCACAGTCTTGGCTGTTCCATACCTGGTTAGTGGGCCACCTTTTCCTGCATTACAGAACCTGGCACAGCTGACTCAGACCCAAAACTAAGCAAATCTAAACAATCTAATAGCTCCACAGAGACAGCTGAGGTCACCATGGCACAACATGCAGCAGCTGCTCTGGGGTGGAGCACCCTCCTGCAGCAATTCCTCTTCACCTCTCATTTCTGCAGCTCTGTGAGCTCCTAAGCACAGCACCAAACCCTTTCAGCTAGATATGGTGTGCTACCTGTGGTGGAAGACAACCCTCAGCCAGGCACACAGGGCTCTCTGAGGAGCTGGAGCTCTGTGCTGGCCTTTAGGCTTTGCCCAAACTGGGGCAGAGTGCCACACGCACACATTCCGTGAGCCAGGCTGGGACCTGAGGTGTTTGCCACCGAAGCACACGAGGCAGAATTAGAGCTGATGAAAATTTTCCAGGAAAACACTGGAGAAAGGCAATGAACCAAAATGAAAATGCTTCCTGCAATGTACTCTCTCCCAACAACAGGGGCCAGTTCCCCACAGACTCTCAGGCTGCAGGGATTTCACAACATCACAGGCAGAGCAGACACATAAATCACCTGAAGGGCTTTTGGTTTAACTCTACAGCACCAGCAGCCTTAGGAAAGTTGTGTCTACTGAAGCTGGCAGAACTTTCAAATTCAAGGTCTGTGCAGCCTTCAGGGAAAATATGAGAAGGGAGCCTTTGGTCATAATTCAAAGGAAAATACTCTCAGTAGAAACTTCTTTGGGATCCTCTGGACTGATACATGTCAGCATTTTGGGAACCTGAAAGTCTGGTTACTGCAAAGACCCAGTTCTTGACTTAGCAGCCCGGAGAGGCTTGGCTTGCTCTGGAATACGTGCAGGAGAACTGGGATCCAGAGAGAGCTTGAACTCTGCTTCCTGAAGCTGGTATGGTCCCAGCTCTCTGCTTGCCCTGTTGGCAAACAACCTCAGACTGTGGCTGTGCTGGGGCATTAGAAACTCTTACTTCACTTTGGGTGAACATTTCAAAATGACATTTCCTGTTTAGTCTTTAAAAGTTATCAGGAGAATATCATTCTCCACCCAGAAGAGTGACTTTTCTTGTTTACTATTTTCACAGATCTGCAGGATCTGTGAAAATGGATACACAATGGATAATACATATGAGGAAATTTAGATAATCAGGCTCATTTGGTTACTGGAAAAACTATGTAAATCTGAGAGTCTCTTATTGAGCTGCAAAGGCAAATTAGAGCATCACAACCCCAAAATGGTGCCCTTGCCAGACAGCCTGTTCAGCTTTACTGAATCAATCAAAATAGATGATTTTGCCCTAACTTTTCCCAAAACATATCTAATAAACTTTTCCATACCTGTGACAAATTCAGGAACTCCTGGGATTTCTCCGATGTTCATCAGTGAGAAAGTTTGTGATTACCTTCAGCAGGTTTTCAGCTACCTACAGGAAGAAAAGATTCAAACGTATCATCAGCCTCTGTGTTTGCAACACTTGCAGGTTCAAAAATTCCCATTAAAACCTTTTTATTTTATAACTGAATCCCTATTCATTTCCATTAAGATCTTCTGTTCATCTCCCACTTAGACCATCCTGTGCCCCTTCCCCCAAAGCATAAACATCCCCACACAAAATCCTCTCTGGGCTAAAGTTATGACACTGGTTTTTTTACACATCAGATATTACAGAGGTGCTAACTCTGTACTTGCCAATAGAAAATCCATCCAAAGAATCCACCTGAACTTCCTGAAGACAGCCACATGCCAAAAAGATAACAGCAAAGCAATCTTCCTTTATGGAGCCAAAACTCGAATCTAGTATTCTAGATAAAAGAAAACCCTTCAACTTCAAACTTAATTCATCACACTTTGTCTTTTGTCCCCACCAATACATATTTGTGAGGGTCTTTTGCTATCTTGATGAGTTAAGTGTGAAGTTTCCCTGATGGGATACATTTAAAATGAAAATCAAAAGCATGAATCACCAAGGGTAGTGTTGCAGAGCTGTCTTCTTATTTTTCAGTTGGATTCCCAGATTTGGCAAAGTGCTGAGCTCACACACCAGAATGCTGCAGGCATTTGTAGGCAAGGTATATCGGAAGGGAAAGTCAAGGGCATTCCTGGTTTAGCCCTTCAGTGACAGGCAAATTCAGTTCTGCACACTTGGGGAGAAGGTTGTCAAAGGGACATACACAAAAACAAAGCCCAGTTTGATCCCACAGCAGTCCAGATGTCAGAATTTCATAGAAACTCATGTAAATGATCAGTTAGACAGAGATCCACCTACTCTGTGTGAGATTTACTAGACTGTTCTCTGTTTCACCAAGTAGTCACGGGACTATTCAGAGCAATGTTTGCTAAGCCAAAGCTACAGAGACAGGGAACAAGTTGATGGAGTTTAGAGTTAGCAGTGATATAGAGCTCTTGCATTCATTACAGAATAATTCTTAAAATCCGATGCCCACTTTGATTGTAATCCCTCCAAATCCAAGATGAAACTAAATAATGTCCAGAACAGACTTACTACATTGCTAATGAGCATTAGAAATTGTAACGGGGGGGAAAAAAGGAAACAACCAAAAAGACCATGATGAAACCTCTCATATAGAATTCCTAATAGATTGAAAAGTTCTTAACAAGAGGCAAGGGGGGTAGAGTCTTATCAGAGGAAAAAAAAACAAAGGCACAGATTCTCAATATTTCTCTTAAGACAGAAACAGATATCAAACCTGAAGCCTCTGGTCCTTTGATATCAAATTTTAAAACATGCAATCATCTGAATAAACACACTTCAGAACTATACACACTTAATTTACCTCCTCACAACTGGAGTGAGAACAAATTTTATGTCTAATTCCACAGAGTCTGGCTGTATCCCCGTGATACCAGAGCTCAAGAGTCCCACCATCACAGTAAATGTGCACAACACTGGGGCACACACAATTTCCTGTTCAAAAATGCTGGAGGTCCTGGTTCTTCCACCCCAGGAGGAGGATGCAGTCCAGCCTGGGTCAGAAAAGAGTGACCACTGCCTGTTCCCGCTGTCCTGCTGCCCACCCAGCCCCACACACTGCTAAGTCCCTGTCACAGCATCACAGGATACACCGAGTTGGAAGGGGCCCATCCAATCCAGCTCCTGCAGTAAAGAGTCAAAAAACAGTCACCCCCAAGCTTCAAATATAAGTAATTATTTTGGTTGCAAACCATTAGGCTTTAATATACACTCACAGAATCTGCTGAGTTGGAAGGGACCCACAAGGATCAGAGTTCAACTCCTGTCCTGCACAGCACCATCCCCGAGAGTCACACCATGCCCAGGAGTATTGTCCCAGGATGTGTCGGGATGGTGTTCAAGGGGAAAAAAAAAAAAAAAAGTCAACTCAAACCTGTCTAACGAAACACAACTCAGGTGAAGAAATAAACCCCCAAAGGTCTTCCCTTATGCTCCAGCATCTTGCTTTCTTTTTAAGTCAGAAGTGTGAAATTACACAGGTTATTGGGGAAGAGGCTACAAGGTGAATGTGGGTGACAAAAATTTCAAAAGAGGCAGAGGATTTGTAGGTTTCCTTCCCCTCCTCTCAAACAAGCTTTTTTCTGTTCTTTAATTCTTACTTTTAACCAGATTTATGTGGAGCTGCAGCCGATGACAGCGACCTTCCCCTGTTCTCCTGCCGCCGTTTGCAGTTTGTCCTTCCGAGGGCTGAGGGCACCAGGGACCAAAGCCCGGGGCCATCGTTCAGAGGTGCTGGCAGAGAAAGAAACGCGCTTGATGACTCATTTTATGACAAGTAAATGAACACATGTAAACCCCACTTTGTCGCACCTGCTCCTTTTCCCACTTCATTTTTCCATCACCTCAGGCGACACATGAACTTACACAGGGCACGGTTTATTTCCAGCCTTTACTTCAACTTGCTGCATTTCTCAAGATGCTTTTATCAAAATGACTCCCGACCTAGCACCGGGCAGCTCTGACATAGGAAGTGGGAGATGCTGAGACCTGTGGAGAACTCGAGGCACGGCCGCCCGGGGGACACCGGCTGCCGCCTCCCTGCAGCCCGGCAGAAGAGGCCCTGGCAGGCAGGATCCAGCCGAGGGTTAAAACCGCCCAAACAGCCCCAAAAAGTCGATTTTTCCAGCCCGCTATCTCCCTCTAGTGCCGGAGCGCTCGGCCGCGGCGCCATCTTGGGCGGGCTTTCCCTCTCCCACAGTGCCCTCTGCAGCTCCATCCCGGGCCGTGCCTGCGGGAGCCGAGGAGAAAAAACATAAAATAATATAATATAAAGAGCCCTAACTTATATTAGCAGGGGGTCCTTCCAGTCAGGACGTGTGACTGCTAGAAAAGCTGTCAGCAGTGAAGCCTTCTAACTTTCCCAGCATTTTTGTGAGATTTCTCTCTTTCTCTCTTTTCCCAAGCAAAACTATTATAAACAATTCTGGGAGTTTTTGTAAATTAATTAAGCTTTGTGCAGCTGCAGTTTGTTATCATTCTTGCTTAGAAAAATATTTTAGAATAGGTGTTGGCAGAAGTAACCAATGAATTTGGTAGGTGGCTGACCAGAGGTCCAATAGCCTCTTGACATTTCTGTAAACTTCAAACGAGTTAAAAGATATAAGCCGCTTTGTAAAATAATAATAAAACTCCGCTTCACTTTACTCTCTCGGATGCTGAACTCTGTGTCGTCTTTTTGAGACTCTTGCGACAAGGACGGACTGCTCAGGGCAGACCCACGTTGTTCCCCGATACACCAGCGCCTGACAGGCCTGGCTGCCTCAGCACCAGCACAGGGTCTCTTGTGAGCGTCTGACAAGAATCTCTCAGTTTCTCCCACAAAAATGCCAGATTCAGGCAGTGTCAAATTGCACTAAAGGTGCTCCACCAGTTCCTACAAGCACATCAGCATCAGCCTTGTTTTGGTCCAGTATGGGACAGGTACCCCAGGGAGCAGGGCTGGCCCACACAGCCACCAACACCTGCTTGCCCCGGCTGTATTTTGTTAAAGAGATTCTTCAAAGCAACAGATTAGTACATTGCTGTAGTAGTCAGTGATGTATTTACTGCTGCAAAGCTCCAGATGCTCTGTAAGCCACAATAATACAGTTAAGTGGAAAATGAGTCATTTAAAACCATAATGACTATCATAGCATGACTCCACTGACAGCAAGCCCCAGCGATAACGCTGCGAGGTGGATGAGACGTGTTCGCCAGAGCTGCCAGTCGCAGAAGCACGGAATCACAGAACTGACCGGGCTGGAAAAGACCTTGGAGATCATCGAGTCCAGCCTGTGACCTGACACCACCTTGTCACCCTGGTGGCACTGGAGTGTCACATCCAGTCTTTTTTTAAACACTTCCAGTGACAGCGACTCCACCACCTCCCTGGGCAGCCCCTTCCAATGCCCAGTCACTCCTTCTGTGAAGCTCTTCCTTGGGGGCAGTACTGCTATCAGGAGCCCTCCCAGTACTGGGGTGCTGAGGTGTCCCTGTCCTCCCTGGGGTGCGTGGGTGCCAGCCCTCATCTCCTCAGCACAGTTCCTCACCTCACTGCTGCTCGGATCATGGAAACCGCCGTTCTTGTCATGGAAGCCGCTGCTGTGCCGCCCAGGTGAGCAGTGCTGGGTCCCCAGGTTCCCGCTGCGAGAAGGCAGAGCTCAGTTCTCCTCAGAGCAGCCCTGAATTCACACCACAGTGCCCTGGGACCAGCTGGGAACTGGCTCCTCTCCAACACTCCAGCTGGGACCCTGCTGTGGGCAGTGTGGGGATGGGCGGTTGTGAGGAGGGAGAGGAAGGCTCCACCAGCCTCCTCCTCTGGCCAGAGCCATGTGGGCCATGGTTTGCTGCTCCTCAGGCCACGCATCCGTCGGGAGAGTCAGGAGAGCACCAGGGAAGGGTTGGCTCTGCACTCACGTGGCAAAGGCAGCGAGGGTAGCAAAGGCAAAACCAGGGCCAAGCTTTCTGCTGGTATGATGCAGACAGCTCTGGTGGTTTTCAATAAACCATTTTAATCTACGTCCTTAGAAAATATGGCATTAATTTATTTCCCCATCCCCAAACGAATAAATTCTCTTGCTTAGTTCTTGGCTACTCCTTTCAAAAGCCAGGTAATGGGAAAAACAGATAGCTGTGCTGAGACTTTGCGGAGGTCATAGAATAGAATCATAAAATCTCCTGAGCTGGAAGGGACCCACAAGGACCATTGAGTCCAACACCTTGAGCTGACATACACTAACTCATTCTGTGCCCACTATTTGCTATAGAGAAACATCTTTTATTCCCTCAGCACAAGTGATGGGCTTTGTTGCTGGACTGTAGCACCATGCAATTTACGCCTAACTCTCCAAAATACAATTGCCTTTATCAAGCTGAATGCTCTGGGTACGGACCACTTCTAGTCCCTTGTATAAAATGTGATAAAGTAAGGTCACTACTTAAGACAGCCTGAGCAGCATCTGCCACTGCACCTTTGGGATTTCTGTCTCTTAGGCAGGGGAACAGGAGAGCCCCTCACGGAGCAGACTCTCATAAAAATAATTTACAGCTACATTCACCTCGCCCAGAACAGCAGAGCCGTCCCGTCTTTCAGCACAGCCTACACGTGTTTCAGGCTCTCTTTAACCACCCTCTTGTGGTACCGCTGCAGAACAACATCTTTTTTAACAGGCTAAAATAAATCCAGTTCTGCTTCACTGTTCTAGGATTAATGGAGACAAAACTTTCCTTTTGGAGGGCAATAACTGGGCATAGTTTGATACCCTTCTTTTTTTTTTTAATCAAATGACCTCCAAACACATCATGTTTGCTTCAAATACGCTGAGGGCCCAAAACAGGGACTAAAAATCCTTAGAAGTTTATACTTGCATTTCTAGTTGTCTGTGAAAGAAAAAAAAAATCCAAGCTTTTGATGCTAATGGAATTTCTGCTGCATGAAACAAACCCCCACAACAGCACTGATTCAATGGAAACTATTAAAGGGCTTTGAAGATGCAAACCAAAAGATACATTTCATAAACATATTGTGTATTTGATAGGTAACATCTTTATGCAATGAGCTGATTCAGTTCTCACTTAATTATTTTCTTGTCTTGAAACAAAGATGATTGTACCGGGGTGGATGGCTCAATTCCTAGGCCTAAATGCATGTTTTTCAGTAGAGAAACATATAAATTCAACCAAGAAAAATGCTGCACTCAGAGTGAGTTTCAGTACTGAGCAATATGATGATCAAACAAGCCACATCAGGTGGTAAAATACAACAAATCTGCCCTTAGTAACCAGAATGACCACAGGCCTTATCAGCTTGGGTCAATACTTGAGGTACTTATCAATAAGTAGGTAAAACCCATTCCTTCACAGGTAAGTTTAGCAGTCTGAGATGCCACAAGTTGTTAATATGGAGGGTTCAAAGTACTTCCTAAAACCAAAAGAGCAACCCAGAAATTCCTCATCTCCTAGCACCCCTGACTCTGCAATTTACCTGATTCAGGCTTTTTTCTGTTCTGCAGTGACTGGGGCAATAACCCAACTGCCCTGGGTGACTCCTGAGATCACTCAGGCAGTAGGTGCCTGGTATTACACTGGTGAGTCCCTGTTTTGTGTTCCCAGCAGCCCTTTTCCCATTTATAAAATGGGGATAATGCTATAATGAAGTCTATATTACCAGACCAGCAGAAGAAACATCAGATGGCAGCAAAATAGATGTGTGAGACAGTAGGGTGGCACCAGGATTTCATACTCTGCTCCCTGCTGGATCGAGCTTCATCCCTGGTATTGTACCTGACAGCATGTGTGCATTTCGATCTCTATAAATACCTGTTTCTATAGGCAGCCTCACAAAGCACAAATGAGGAGGGGGATATATTTTACGACCAGGAAATATCTTTGTGTTAACACAATTTCAGTTGTAAGATACCAGTGGAAAAAGAAAGGGGTGTGACCCCAGCAGATGCCAGCTGGGAACTACCACCTTGCCCATGGGCACAAGCAGTCCAAGCCCCTCCAGCTGGAGACAGGGCACAGGGAGAACAGTCTGTCCTCACTTGCAGCCCTGGTTCTCCTTGGCTAGCAAAAATGTGGAGTTCTTTGTGCAGGTTTCCATGGCTAATGCACTGAAGCCTTCAGTTTTAGGATGACTAAAGGATTTTTTTGCATTATAGCAGCACTAGGCAATGCTCAGTTGCCCCAGTCAGGACACCAAGCATGGTGCAATCACAGAGTAAGAGACAGACTGTCCCGAAGAGCTTCATGTAAGGAATGGCCAGGACTGGGTTTTCACATGTGCAGGAAGGATCTGGCGGGACTGTGACACCACACTCCAAGGGCAGTTCAGACCATTGAAGCTGGGATCCTGCTCCAAATCCCCTTCTGAAGATAAGCACGGGTATACCCCAAAGCTGGCAGGTGGAGTCCAAAGCAGGAAGTTGGTTTATCCAGGTGGGACTTAACCAAGCCACCGTGGGAATAACAAAACCCTGTGTAATTGGAGTCTTTGGTCTCTGAACCACAGCTCACTCTTCGTCCTTCCCAGAAACCAAGAAGCGAGCCAAGGAGCTCCTCTAAGTGCAACACCACTGCTCTGTTACCTCGGTCCGTGCCCCAGTGCCTTTCAGCAGAGTCACCTGCGCATGTGAAGCCGTAACTGGAGCTCAAATCAGCAAGAACCGCACTAAACATTTCCTCAGCGAGGCACAGCCACAGCAAATGAAAATACTTGCGGTAAAATCCTCCCCAACCTCCATCTGCCTATCTTCCAGTCCAGCAAGGACTACAGTTTCCATGAGCTCCTACAGGCAAAGGTAAAAAAGAACAACAATATAAGACGTCTATGACTTTTGGAAAAAAAATCTGCAGTGTTTATTGCTGCCTATAATAGATTTAGCTGTCACAGGCCATGAAAGAGGACAGGACTGGCAAAGAGAGCAGCAGTAAGGTATGAAAAGCAGAAAACTAAGCTAGAGCTAGGTCTCAGTAAGGAAAACCAAAGAACAAAATATAGGAAGTTAAAAAAGAGACCAAGCATGGCATAAAATGAACAATGTACTGTGAGACAAATGTTAGGACTGTTTTCAAAGATTCCTTTCCTATACACTGTAGTTGGCATCTCAGCTGGTGATAGGAAGCTGCTAAGTGGAAAATTAGTTGGAATTTGGGAAGGTGGGACTTTAAAACCTAAAGCAAAGTCTTGGGTGCTGTAAGCACACTGAGGGTTTTCTATGATCAAAATCTCACACAACCTACAGAAATAATACCCTTATGACTCATTTCATTCCCGCAGATGGTATCTGGCATGGTCTTTAAATGAAATTCATTTCTTAAACACAAGTGAATTCAGAAAGAGAAGATTTAAGACAAATATCCTGAATGAAAAACCCTCCAAAAAAGATCAAATTGTCTATACCTGCAAGCTAACATCCCTATATCAAACTTCTGAAAAGCAGTGAATGCACCTGAAGAAGTTTAAAAGCATAAAAATCTTGTTTCATCTCTTACTGTACCTTTCAGGCCTATTCCTCTGAGCATCACCAGTACAAGAAGACTTAACACACAGATCTTCAAAGGCGTGGAGCACTTAAATTGGAGTGAATTCAAAGGGACTGAAATGCCTCGATGCTTTCTGGGACTCTGGGAGTGAGGGCTCATTGGCTTAATTGGGAATTAAGGACCATCAGCAGGAGTTTGCTCAGCACCTGGGAGGACAAGGATCATCATCTGGACAATCAAGACCACGTTTCTTCCCCCTGAAGACGCTGCCAGAGCTGTCAGGCTCCTCTAACAAGGATGAGGTGAGCCTGGAAGATGATGCTCTCAATCAGACCCTGTCTCTGGGGCCTCGCACGCTTGCTCCACTAGTTACTTCCTTCTGTGGCCATCCAGACCTGCCTTCCTTCAGTAACTCAGGTTTTTAATGATGTGCATCCAGAAGACCAAGATTATGGTCTAATTAGAATCTAATCCAAGTAGGGTGTTACTAAATTTTAAAGAATCTGGACAAGCCAAGGATCTGGTCTCCTTTTTGTTCCTTTTTCCCTGATTGCTCTGATGATTTCAGTAAGATGGCTAATAAAAGCTTGCCATTTCCTTTCCACTTTTAACAGCTCTTCCTTCTGAACAAAACCCCACTGGTGGGAAAAAGGACTTCCTCCCCATAGCAACAATGGGGTACTGCACACAAAGAAGCACCTAGCAGTTTAGTTCACATTTTTTAATAACATGGCACAATTTACATTACACAAGTCTTCGCTGAGGAGGAAACATGCTGAAGATTGAGAGCCGCTTCACTTTTCTGTTCACATAGGATCTAGAAAGGACTTTATTACATACAGGATAAACAGCAAAAAGGTTTGTATATAACAATCTCTTTACAATACTGAAAGCTACCACTACGGTTCCAGTGTACATATTCCTCAGGGTTGGGATTTTTTTGTATTTTTCCTTTTG
>VXBT01008025.1:751450-772004 GCA_013400235.1 Oriolus oriolus | reverse complement strand
AAAAAAAAAAAAAAAAAAAAAAAAAGAAACACCGCACAACATCTGGAGTTCACAAAATCTGAAGCTCACAACTAAACCTTCAGTTGACTACTAAAATAGATCTCTGATCATTAGAAACAACTGTCTGTAGTTAACTTTTTTCTTTTTTTTTTCTTTTTTTTGCCAAAACAGGGTAACAACTTCAGATAGCACTTTAATACACTAGAAGACCAATGGAACTAATTTTATTTCATACATACATTTTACAGTCCAGTAGACAAGATATTGAATTCTCTCTGATAAAGTCATATTCTCTCCAAATATTTAGACAAGAAATTAATGCATTATAAAAAAGTGTGTTATGAAAAGACAGATTTCAGAAGTTTGATGCATATTTTTAAAAAGGACCAGGTTCTTCATGTTATTTCATGTCTTTTATGATTAGGGAACAACAAGGCTGACCTGTTAACTATTCACAGACTTTATTACCAACTGAAATACAATAAATTGCATTATGAAATCTGCAACGGAGTTCATTAATTAAACTACTGATCCACAGTGAAAACGTATCCATCATTTAGAAAAGCATTCGCTTTCTTGTAGGATTTGTTTCAAAGTAGCTGAAAATCACTTAACACAAAAAAAATGTGTGTACAGATAAAAATGACAAACTGGCAGTAAAACCAGGCATGAATGGCTATAAGCAGATGTTCTTCCCAAAATAAATTTGACATGTTAAATGACAAAAGTTCTGGAAAATATCCAGCATTTGATTATTACCGTTTAACCCAGATTAATATGACTGAAACCCAATCTGCCATGACTCCGTATCAGTGAGTACAGAGCACGAACCCTGACACCATCCAAGGGACACACGAGCTCCAGTGACCTCAGCAGCCTGATGCAGGGCTTCACACAGAGAACTACCCCTCTGAAGGGCTGTTTCTTCATCAAAACAAGAGATATTGGCTTCCATTATAAATGAGCTTGTTCAGGGAAAATATGACTTTAATATGTTGTGTGTTGAAAAGGCTCCTTTGAGTTATAAAGGCTTTTGTGAAAAGCCTTAAAATTCATTGCATAGTTGAAGGGGTTTAGCTGTCTATAACAATATAAGTAACACAGCATAAGCAGACTGTGTTGATCAATATTAAGTTTGCAAATAGCACAGTTTAAGAAGTATTAATGTATTATGTTACTTAATTTTATCTATTTACATTTGTACAAAGTAAAGCTTTCATCTTACCCTTTTTGCATATATGAACCATTAATCCATGAAGCAATCTTTTTACATAAATATCTACAATTGACTTCACTTCTGGTTTGAAAGAGCTTTGTAGGGTTGACATTGGTGGTGGCTTGTTTCTAGTGAAATCACTCAAGATTGATGTCTTGTTCTTCAGTTCAAATTTTGAAATTTTTAAACTAGAAATAAAATAGAGTAGGAGACACGAGGAACATATGGACTTGGCTAAAAGATCTGGAAAATTTCAACATATAATATACAAAAAAAATCATTTCAAAATCTTTGCACTCAGGTCTATACATATTGTACAGTGGGTCACATCCCCAGTCTGTATCAATGACTAGTAAGAAGGTCTTTATATTATGTTCATTTACAAGGTTTTTGTCCCTCTTGCTCTGCTTTTCATTGAGTCTCACTCTGCTTATCGAGCTTCGATGTCCTTGAGGGTGTGAGAGGGAGGCCTCTCTCTCATCTCTGTGGACAGAGGAGTAGTCCTTCTGGGAGAGCTGGGCCGAGGGCCCAGCGTGGAGATAAGAGGTGGAGGGGCACTGAGAGCCGCTGTGGGGGGAGTTTTATTGAGGAGGCCGTTCTGGTGTCCCGTGGGGGGACTGACGCGGGGGTAGTGCATGCTGGGCAGTCCTGGCGTGAGGAGGCCGGGGTGGGGCAGGTGCCCGTCCAGGGCGGCGGGGTGCACCGAGTGCAGGCGCGCGTGCTCGTAGTCCTCGCGGAGCATGTGCAGCCGCTCCCGCTCGTCCAGGTGGGTGCCCCTCTCGTGCTCCCGCCGCGGGTCCACGGACAGAGGGTGGTGGTGGTGGTGGTGGTGGTTGTAGTCGTGAGGTTCCCGATCCCTGAATGACCTGTCTGCTTCATACAACCTTGGCGTAGAGAGGCGATGGAGGGGGTCATTTCTTAGCAAAAAGTCTCTGCCCAGGGGGTCTCTCCGATGAATGTCCAGCTCTCTGTAGGGATCTCTCAAGGGATCTCTCATTGGATCCCAGTGGAAAGAAGGATAGGGGAAACGTTCTCCACCAGGAATTGGGCTAATTCCCATAAAAGGGGTCATCATGCGAGTCCTATCCAGGCCACTGATGCTGTTCATGTGATGTATACCAGTCACACCTACAGTCATGGGCATAGACACTAAAGGACTTGGATGGACGTTGGATGTGGATATAGGTGGTGGCTGATCAGATGACCTATGAGTCTGAGGTCCCTCAGGTTGAACATCATGGTCTTCCTTTCGCTCTTCCTTCACCTTGACTTCGTTGCTTTTCTTCGGGTTATCGTACGCCGGCTCGTTCTTCCTGTCGGCCTCGCGGTTGGAAGTGCTGTTAGGCCTGGTGCTCTCCACAACGGGGGGCCTGGCATAGGGGGAAGGAACCCTGGGCATTTGCTTAGACTCTTCCACCACTCGGCTTTCATGGCTCAGGCCTTCTTTCTCCGAAACGTAGTTGTCCTTCACCTTGTGCTCTTCAACATTAATTTCCTTCCGAGATTCGGAGTGATCCCTCTCTCGTTCTTTGGGTTTCTCTTTTTCTCGAACCTCGGGATTCAGATGGCTCCTGATCTGCTCACTTGAGCTGCGGTTATGTCCGAGGGAGTTTACTGGATGGATAGGTGCTGGCGAAGGATGGCTGGAGTGTCTTTTCTCAATGCTCTCCCTACAAAAAAGAGAAGTGTGAAATGAAGGCATGAGAAACTCTGCAAAGAAAACAAAGCATCAGAGTGCCTGGCTTTCTACTTGTGGCTTTGCAGAGAGCTGGTGACATGCACCAGGAATGCACTGTGCCTCTGGCACACCCAAAACTCCACAAGAACATCCCATCTCTAAACTTGCCCTATTCTGTTCTCTCGTCCCAGCAGCAGCAGATGGAAAGCTACTCTGTGAAGAATCTGATTGAGATCGCAAACACTGAAGCCCACAGAAGGCTCCCATGGGAATCTAGCTCTAGGACATGTATGTCTAAGCGGCCTTAAAGGTTTGCAAAGAAGAGAGAGAAAAGTAAAAACATACTAATTTCATCCAAAAAGTGAGGCAATTAAATCCAAATTACATGGTTAATAGTATTCTACCTACTTCTTCTATTAAGAATACTTTTGGGAAAATAGATGACTATTTTTTCAAATGACTTTTTAAAAAACATTTCCAGACCTATGTACACTACTAGTTTCTCTCCTCTATTCTCTTCAAATGTCTAGCTTTTCAATTTGCTTCTCACAGTTCAATTTACTTCTTCAAACTGAGACAAAAGCCTTTCAAGAAGCCAGTACTGATGGTGCCAAGCCACCTCTCTGACAGGAAGGCACTTCCCTAAGTGTGCAGTGACCCTCAGTGCAAGCATGCAACAGAGCTGCCCATCACACAGATTATGTGCCGACCTCCTCAGCAGAGATCAGTCTGCTCTGCCCGTCTATCCTTCAGCCTGGCTCCGAAAACATCATCCCTGGAGCCAGCTGCTCCTCAGATGACCAACCCTTCCCATTTCTAGGTTAAAACAAGCAGAGCAGGGACAGGGCCAATGCTACGAAGTCAGAAAACACTGTGAATTAATTCCATCTTTCAAACCTAGTTATGGTGCACAGAAGATTAGAGAATTATTGTCTGTCAGTGAACAAAAATCTAAATATGGAAATGGTTCCGTACCAGTTATTTTCAGGAAGTAGTGTTGACCAAGAGTTGTTATGGGTAACGCTAAGTGAAAAAGCTTTCCCATTTAAAACTAATCAAATTCACAAGGTGAATCTAATCCCTCAGTTCCAATGATTTTAACCTCTTAGTAATTTCAATTGACCTCTGAGTTGGAGTCTCTCCATAAAGCCAGCTCCACATATTCAGTGCTGGACATGTGCTGTTTGCTGAGCATGGAAATTCTGTTCCATGTGGGATAAGGGACAATGTGCTGTTAAAGGCAAAAATTATTATGGCCATAAACTAAACCACAAGAAGTTCCACCTCAACGTAACAAAGAGCTTCCTTCCACTGAGGGCGGCACAGCGCTGGAACAGGATGCCCAGGGAGGTCTCTCTGAAAACAAAACCCACCTGGGCACGTTCCTGTGTCACCTGCTCTGGGTGGCCCTGCCTCGGCAGGGCGTTGGAGTGGATGATCTCCAGATCCCTTCCAACCCCAGCTATTCTGGGATTCCGTGAAAAGGGTAAGCAGTGAGGCCTCCCCTCAGCTCCAGCTGGCAGGGTGTGTCTCTGGGTGCTGGTGTCACCTGAAGGCTGGGACACGCCAGCACGTGACACTCTGGACAAGATGAGCAGTACTGGCTGCTGAAGGGCAGCTCGGAGGGTGACCCCAAGGTGGGCACTTGCTTCTTCACCTACACAATTTCTGCTACTTGCTTTTTCTGCTGAACTGTGTAAGATTTGTACCTCTAGGTACTTCTGGACAGTGAAACTGCAGCAAATGCAGGAAAAATGCCTGGGAGAAGGAAACTCTCATTATAATCTCACCAGATGCATCTTTTTCTGTGTGTAGACCAAACTGCTGAAACTGTCATTTCATGGGCCAAGACAGAGCATCTGATAGCAGCCCTGCCTAGTCTGCACTGCCCAACAATTCACTGCCTGAGATCAGGGGCTGCCTCGATTGACCGGGACCTGAGCAGTCTGGAAATCACATCCTGGCTCTAATTTCCCTTCACTTGCTTTCCACCAAGAGTTGAGGCATTTGATTTAACAGCTTCCAGATTGGACACAGGGAGGCCAAGTCAAGGCCCCTCGGTGAAGGATTCTCACCATGAAGGCTCAATTCTTTTACTTAGCTGGGAAAACACTGGCTCGTGGGCTCTGCAATACCTAATCTTTTATTTATTTTGCTCATGGGACTAGTTCAGAAGACACCCTTAATTGTTTTATTTTCCTAGGAAAGCTCATTCAGTCCTTTTGCTGATATTTAATCAATTTTCCATATAATTGATGTACTTTAAATGACATACAAAATTTAGAGAAAATAACAGGCATTTTCTGTAATTAAGGAAAAATATATGTGCAACCAAAACAACAAATTCCTTTGGCAACGTCATCACATTCAATGACAGTGTTGGTAACATCTCAAGAGGCTCCTGATTATCCAGCTCATTTAAGTGAACTGCATGTAGTCCAGTGGACAGAGAAGGAAAAACTTTTTAATCCCCAAATTTGTCAGGAGCTCCTTAGGTTGATAATATGAGAACAGCTCTAAGCCACTGCCTCCACAAAGAAGAAATCTAAGATCACTTTATCCAATGAACTTATTACTAAGTCAGAGAAGTTTTGAGGCTGTGTGCTACACTGAGAAATACTGAATTTCTTATGCTGAGGAGTGTGCCTCTTTTATATTGATTAAAAGATCAATAGATTCTTGGATGGTTTGGTTTAATGCTCTAGGATTACAGACCCTTAAATGCCATTATTATTATTATACTGGAAGTGTTCGGTCCCATCTTTTAAACAAAATACCGCTGAGAAGGAACAAATCCTGCTTTTCACATTTGCTGTTTTTACTGATTTTTTTTCCTAATGTTGGGCTGGAATAAGGGAGTCCTTAAAAAAAACCCTCCACAACTGCAATCAATCACGGCATCATAGAATACCCTGGGTTGGAAGGGACAGGCACTGTTCCAGGAGCAGGCAGGGCTCTGCAGTGCCACTCCCAGCCAGGCAAGGCTCACTGCTGCAGTTTTGTGCTGTCTGGGCTGTCTGAGGGGTTCACCTCTCTCAGTCTGGCTGGGAGGGGCTGTGGTGCACAGCCCACACAGCTGATCCAAGAGGAGCCACCAGGGATCTCCACCCCATCTAACACTGACCTTAGGTGGGGAGGGCCAAGCTCAGAGGGGCTGCTGAGCGACCTTTCCACTGCAGGCAGGAGTTGAGATCACTGCTTTTGGCTACCTGGCCCATTTTGGGCTGATAAAGTTCCACCCTTGATAACCAGATCATTTTGGGATGAAATCAAACCCCTGGGTGTGATTCCCAGCTCTTCCTGCTTGAGCAAATGAATCCATTCCTCGAGCACAGCTCTGGGATGGATTCTCAGCCTCTCCTCAAACAGGTCAGGTGTGGACATGCTGCAAAGTGCAGTGACCCAGCCCACAGAGCCGGGCACACGGCAGCGCTGCGGGGCTGGAACCAGGACTGCGCTCGCTGCGAGCTGGAATTGTGCACAAGTGTGAGGGATGGATGATGCTTACAGCTAAGCTCTCAAATTACTGAAAATAAATATGTTCTGAGCTATGATATGGAGTTCAGGCAATGCCAACGCAGCTTGCAAGGAATGTTTTCAGAAAGGGATTTTCTTCAGCAGGAACACTTCATGAGAAAACAACAAAACAGCAACCAAAATAATCACATAATTCTACAGGCTACCCAGATCACAGTAACTAAAATGCTTTGCCATTCAAGCCAGTAGAGTTACTCACATGCTTACGCCTTTTGCAGGACAGAAACCCCAATTTGTAACAGCCATTTCTTTTGAAGCATTAACATCAGACATGAAAATAATGAAGCTATGCTACCAAACAGAAAATATTCCAAATGGAAAATGTAGGTGAAAAGAT
Organism: Oriolus oriolus; assembly: GCA_013400235.1. Taxonomy (NCBI): domain Eukaryota; kingdom Metazoa; phylum Chordata; class Aves; order Passeriformes; family Corvidae; genus Oriolus; species Oriolus oriolus. Next base: position 765,236 of record VXBT01008025.1, on the reverse strand, counting down.
CTGTAGTTCGCCTTTCTTTTAGAACAACGTAGAAAAGCTCTTACATGTCGTTTTAGAATATCTAATGTGTTAGCATAACTTCTTTTAGAAAAGGCTACTGAATCGTATATTTGGGTTAGTGACAGAGAAGTCAGAAAAGCACATCTCCTAAATACTCTTTCAGGTTAAAATATTAGAAACAAATAGCCATTATGTAGTAAAGTAATGTGCAAACTCAACAGGAAAGCCATCAAGCCACAACTGAAAAAGCTGAAATCAGCCTCTCTACATTTCTCAAGGAAGGCATGACACTTGCTGAATGGCAAATTCTTATAAATTTGGTACTTCATTGTTAAGAGGAATTGTTACTGCGTTAACTGAATAATGGGAACAGTCCTGACAAAAAAAAATATGACCAGGTTTTACTTTCCATTAACCCTTCCCAGCCTGGACATGGGAGCATGCAAGTCCACGTAAAACACTGAATAAAAGCTGTGCTGGAAGGTGTGTAACAGCAGTGCAAGTGTAGGGGCTTTTCTGAGGGGAAATAAGGTGCTTTTCATGAACTGCATGCTCTGAAGCTTGCTGTGGTTTTGGCACATGACACTCCTGGTGCATTTTACTGTCCTCATCTCACACCTTTCTCACTGGTCCCTCTGGTCAGGCCGTTTTTGAGCAGGGAGAAAACGTTACTTGTTTTGCAGACAAGGTCTGATTTACGAAGTTATTTAAGTATTTGAAGGTGCAGACAAGCATCTGATGGACTTCAGAAACCTTTTTTCCATCCTGTCAGGCACTATCTCCGTGTCAACCCTTCAAGAGACCTATGACAATGTGACCCACAAGGTACCAGTGGGTGGGTCTGATTCTATTCCCACTTGACACTGCCTGAACTGTGCTCCAGCAAAGCTCCTTCAGGTGAAGTGTGAGGTGCAAGTGGGAAGAGAAACCTTGCAGAGGGAAACACCTGAGCTGGAAACCTGCCTCTTCCGTGGTGCCACCCTGGGGACAGCTCCAGGTGTGCCTCTGGTGAAGCTCTGGGTTCACAACGTGCCAGGCTGGGGAGGGTTAAAAGCGGAACGGAGCCCCAAGCTTTGAACTAGACAATTCTTGGAAGTGTTCTTTCGTACCTTTCTTTGTCATCTTTACTAACAGATGAGTCTCGTTTATCTACATCTCTATCTCTGTCATGAGCTGCAGCAGATGAACTGCGCTCCAGCTCTCCTGGCTTCAGCCAGGGCGGAGGGGTCGGGAACGAAGGAGGAGTTCGGTGCAGTCGGTTCCAGGGCTCGTGAGGGTTGCTAAAGCTCTGCATACTGGGGCCATCCTTGTGGCCGAACATTGAGTTGGGTGCTGAAATGGTGAAGTGGAAAACAAAAAGGTTTAAGAAAAAGGTATGCTCTAGTGAAGGTACTTACCAAAACAACTTTTACAGCACTCAGAGTTAAAATGAATACATATTATTGGGAGCTGGAAAAGGAAAGGAAATTAACAGAGATTCATTAGAGGGTCTCATTCCTAAAAATGGGCAGGCATCTGACAGCTCTTTTAATTGGAAAGGGAAATGCTGTGGATAAAATTGACAAGGGATGAAGGAGTAAGATAAAAGTGACAATGATCCTTATTCCGAATATTTTGGAGGCATCGGGAAATGACCATTATAAGGACTATAAATAATGGAACTTGTTGCGTTTGGTCCTGAACCAAAATAAAATAATATGTGACCAAAATCATGCCAGATTTGAAGTATGAAGAAAGAGAGTGACTTTTAAAAGGATGATTTTCTGTGACTGGCCAAATTTAGAGAAATGTTGATGATCCTGGACTAGTAAATGCAGGTTAGTGATCTTTTCCAGGCACATGGCCTGGATGACTGGTGAGACAGGAAAAAAAAAAAGTTTAAATCCACAGCTCCCTAGCTGCACACATTATTTACTTCTGAACATGCAACAAAACCATGGGAAATTTCACAAACACTCAAAGGTTCTATTTTTTTTTTTTTAATGAACAATGTAATGGTGACATTTAGCACTAGGTTGAACCCAAACTATTAAGTAATTAACAGAAAACAATTTACTGACGACTGAAAAAGGTCACTTTCCAAATTCCCATCTCTTAGTGGTAGGTGATGTAATCAACCAGTAAAAAAGAGAGCAGAGAGCCCCCGTGGTGCCTCTGCTGAGCTGCAGAGCGAGGAGGGCCACGGCCGTGGTACTCACTGACTGTGGGGTTCCCGAGCCCCCCGAAGGCGTTGCTGCCCACGGCGGTGAGGCCGCTGAACGACGCCGGCCGGTTGAAGGGCTCTGCAAACCAACACGAACAGCTGAAACTCCCTGGTGCTGCCAGCTCCCATCCAGCACTGCTGGGGCATCCTACTGCATCCCAGCTGTGCCCAGCAGTGCTGGAACAGCGTCCCCCACAGCACAGCACAGCACAGCACAGCACAGCACAGCACAGCACAGCACGGTGCTGAGGGGCTGCGACACAAAACACGTGTGTTTGTTCCGGGCCATACTCATGGCATTGTCTACCAGAAAACCTCCCTCTTAAAGAAAATCAAGATGTTAAAATACACAGGGTACTTCAACTGAACCCTGCGAACACCTCCCGTTTTACTTCCTTTCATTCCCTTCCATGGTTCTTCCTCAGGAAATGTCCCTTGCTAGTCACACTATTATTAACTCTGGCAACTGTGCTCCCAACACCTTCAGGCCATGTCTCCTAAACCAGAGCCAGGGTATAAATAAAATGTGCTGTTACACTGATATGTCATGCTGGCCTGAACATTCTGTGATTTCCTTGGTGTTTATTGCTAATACTACGCAGAAAACTGGTATGGACTGAAAAATGCTGGAGCAATTTTTTTAGTTGGTGCATACAGGCAACAGGAAAATCATATGAAGCAAATTCTCGCTTTATTTTGGAGCAGTCTAACAATTGTGATGAAGTCACTTCTGATAAATACCAGCACAGAGAAAAAGAAGCCCAAAGCCCAAAGCATAGGCAGCAAAGTGCAGAATGACAAACCTGCATTGTGTGTTTGCTGTGCCAGTTTGGTGACCCTCCCAAATCCCTCCCCATGCAAAATAAAGTAATGCCAACTTAGAGTCTTGGATGCTCCCATAAGGAGCAGATCACCTCATTACAACAGCAGTAAGTTACAAAGGAAGTAACAGCATCTGGTCATTTGGGTGGTTCTGGTTTTAAATGTGTATTCACCAACTTTCACTAACAGACACATGAGGCCAGATCACAAGATTTTAAAGTTATATTTCCTATTCACTTTGATGGAAAAACAGACATTTAAGTAGGATTTAGGAAAAGAAACATATCTGTGATCCAAAGCCTTGCCCTGAAGGCATTTTTTTACTGGATTTAAGCGTAACTCCAGTGAAACCCACCCAGCCCTGTCACTCTGCTCCTCTAATGTCCAGAAGTATTTCAAAACACACTGTCAGTGACACTATTCTGCGTCTTTAGAACTTCTCCCTGGGTAAAGACTAGAATGAAACAGCTAAAATGGGCCATTTGTAAAGGTTAGTAAGCAGACACTGGGAGTGTCTGCACACGGGACATCTGTCATTTCTCAGTGGTGTCTCAGTTGTGTTCCCCACGAGCTGAGAGAGGACGTACCTAAGTGAGCAGCTGGGTTGAGGAAGTTGCTGTGGTGGGGTGGTGGGCCAAAAGGGGTCCCGGCTGGATGCCCCCCACCTGCCAAAACAAAGCAAAAGGGGTCAATTCCCAGCACAAGCTCAGAGAAGGACTCGCTGTGCTCTGGGCTGTCACTTCTTAAACAGCTCACGTGAGCTGACATTGCTGTGCCCTGCGTGGGGCTCTCAGGATCCTATGCAAGGAGCAGCTGCTTTTCCAAACAGAAATACCCAGCTAGAGGATAAGGGATGCAGGGGAATGAATGTTTTAGGTCAGAAACAAAAAGGAAATGCATGTGAAATACAGCTTATTTCCAGCATCTCATCTCCATGATCATCAGACATCACTCTGTGAGGAAATGTCCCTTCATTTACTACCTGAGCAGCCTTTCAGCAGGTTGGGCTTTTATAAAAGCATACAGAATCATTTGAAATATTTATCAAATAGACTAATAGCCCCTGGCATGTCTTGCAGAGAGTTCATAAGCCAAAGCATATGGGAAATTCATGGCAAGGATTAGCATTCTAATGAGCAAGGAGCAGGAAGGGGATTTCACTTCTCAGTACTCACTGGCTGTGGAGAAGAGAGTCGAGGGCCGAGCCAGGTCATGGGGGTGGTGGATGGCTCCGAAAAGGCTGGGGCCTGGTGGCCTGCTCAGAAATTCTGGTTTCAGCCCAAAGTCCAGCTTGTGTGGATCAGACTGCATCTGTTTCTGAAATGGAAAACAGGGCTTGGAAGAGACTGTCTGAAAAGGTAACAGCAAAACGCACTTCCAGAATGATGTGGGTAGAGCAGTTCATTCAAACTGATGCTTTAACAAGAATATTGGTTTTTGGGACCCTGAGCACAGGTGCATAGCTGTTTTCCTGCAAGGGAGATCTAAGGCAAAGAGGGAAAAGCTCAGGCTCCTGCATATTTCCTGCAAATTTCACCAGTGTTTTCACATATGCTCACATCCACCCCTCCAGGGTGTTCAGCAGAGAGCTGCCTTCAACAACAAACATAAAAATCTCTGAGGAGGCCTCAGACACTTGCTGAGCTGTAAGGACAGGTCTGTCCCACAGTAATAAATGGGAATGTCAGCTTGGCCCTGGTCCCAGGTGGGCAGGGGTGTTAAAAGACCAGACACGGACACCAGAACCACTCATTTCCAAGGGAAAGCTGCCACCAAGAAATTCTGGATGCAGAGCATCCTCCAGTGCCTCTCAGGCTGCAGCAAGGGGCTAAAAGGAACCAGAGTGCAGAGCAAGAGTATTTGAGTCCCACTCTGACAGCTCCCACTCCCCACGCAAACTGCTGCATGTCTTTATTTACATGTATTAGAGTCAGCAGCCTCTCTTTTGTGAGGGGAATTTGCTGAGGCAGCTGTATTCAGAGTGAGAAGTGGATGAAGGATGGGCTCTTCTTTGTGCCACATCCTCGTTTCAGTGGTGCCTGCTTCAGGAATTTTATAGAATCAAGGAAGAAAACCAAATTCCCAATTACCTGTACTGCCAGAACTCCCTAAATGCAGATTGCTGATTAATTGTGCAGGGCAGCTGAAAGGATTTATAAATGGGTAACACGGAACCAGGAGATCTTAACAGTAATTCTGGAGCAGGCTTCGCTTTATAAATCAGTATTTAATACTGTGCCAGCCCCGAGTACAGACTATTACAATGATATCAATATGCATATTAAAAAGTTATGATCAAATTAATGTGCATGCCTAGTAGCTGTTTTTCAAGTGCTAGAAATGTGTCTGTGTAGTCATGAGAACAAAAAAAGAAAAAAATAAGGAAAACAAGAAATAAAAAAGAGAAACAAAGGCATTATCTGTGTCTGGAGATAATGGCCTGCAAGAATACTGAAATGGCAAAGGTGGCCAAGTTAAGGTCATGTCCTTTAAGAAAGTAACACTGAAGTGCTTTAATAGTTAAAAGGAGTTCAGAAAGTACAAATGCCTCAGTTGAAGCCTGTGTGCCAGATTTTTATGCTGTGAACTCTTTTTATTCTTTTTTAACAACCAAGTTATAAAGCCCTGAAAGGCATTACTCAGAATAGCAAAAGCTGGCTGAAGCTTTAATTGCAGCCATATGAATGGTGCTGCTCTAAATAATGAACAAATCCCCATCTGAAGAGGAACAGGAATACCATGGATATGTTAAAGGATTTTAGAATCTGTTGATTTACCTTAAAATAGTACCAGAGAAATGGTCAGATTTCTCTTATCCCCAGTTGCTGTTCAGGGGAGCACCCCCTCGATGCCAATCGTTCCTAACGTATTTCCAGAAAACGTGTAACACCTTAACGTGGTGCCCACGAAAATCAATGTAAATGTCTGCACTGCTGTCAGATCAGGCTGCAAGGCCCTTCCTAAAGGAGAGAGGCCCAATTATGGAGCATAAATCCTCTCCTGAGCAGTGGTCAGTGTAAGGGGGGTGTAAATGTGCTCTGTGCCCTGAGCCGCTGTGCAGCCCTGCGGAATTCCCGGGGCGTGCAGAGGTTACCCGGGTCTTGCTGCAGAGGCACAGGCAGCCAAACAGCATCCACAGCTGCATGCAATTTTTCCTGAGGTCAGGAAGGTTGTGTTTTCAAGTTTCCCATCGTGCCTGCTCCTTCAGTGCCTGCTGTTGCCCTCTGCAAGCAATTACTAGGCCAGATCGCTACTGGCAGCAGGCTTGTGGCACCGCATGCAAACTGGAAATCAACTCCTCTGATTCCCTGCTCTGTGCTCAGGCAGCACCTTCAGCTTGTGCAGAAGAAAAGGCACCTCCACAACCACGGGGTAGAAGGAGAAATTGTCCTGTGTGAGCCTTCAGGCAGAGATTCACCCTTTGTGGCCACATGAGGAGGGGGGCCATGGGGGCACCCCAACTCTCCTTACTGACCTGACACACTCCTCAATTATTCTTGAAAATACCACCATGCACAGCCTCAAAAACTCAAGCAACATCCTCTCCTGTGCTTCTGTGCTTTATTCCTGCTTTTTTTTAACATGCAAGGTAGAAAAGTATGAGGTAAAACAAATGGCTGCATGAAAATGGCATTTACTGTGAGTTATAAATATACTGGTTTGACCTCTCTCTGAATATCAAATCAAGGAAGATTCAAAGGACATAGATAGCATGGGAATAATAATTTCATTTCAAGAAAATACCTTTTCAATAAAATAAAAAAGGACATATAACTCTCTAGGTCTATAATCTTGTCTTTTTTGATAATGGGAAGATGAATGAAGATCTCTAGCAGGGGAAACATAAGGAAGCAGAGAAGAGAGATATGTCTACTGCAGCCAATTAACCTGTCAACCTTGTTTAAAAGGGTTATTTTTAAACTCTATTAGCTGCAGGTTTTCATAGCTGTTCAACATCTTCATATTCTTATAGCACTACCCTACACAATTCAAGTGCATACACAGTCTGCAAAGTGCTGTGGATTCCCTGGTAATTTTAGTTTCTAACACAAGCTATTGACTCAAGAAGTATCAGCAGTGAAGAACAGCAACCATTCCTGACTTACTGAAAAATTTCAGGAGCAACACAAGATTTTTCAGTGATGAGTACAGTGAAAATACTACAAAGGGAAAGAAACCTTCCCAGAGCCCATGTGCAATGGAAATACAGTTACAGTAAGAATGGAAAATTGCCCATGGCCTTCACCCTCGAAGTCTCAGGGCTTCAAAAATAATTAAGACAGGATTTCCATCCCTTAACCTTCGGTGCAGTGAGGCAGTGTCTGATAACACAACATCCCCCGAGAGGCTGTGCCTGCCTGGGCAGCCCGGACACCTCCAGGTGCCAGCCTGCAGCCATGAGGGCTGGGAAGGAAGAGTGATGGGAGCCTGTGCAGCCACACTGGGTAAAGCATCCCAAGGACAGGAGAAATCTTCCCATGCCCTCTCCTGCCCCTGAACATTAATAAGAGGAATGGCATACACGTGCCTCATGTCTCCAGGCTTAAAAAAATTCCCACTTGATACATTTGTGTCCTCAGCCATAGATAAATGAATAAAAGCCACCTTGTTCACCCCTCCTAGCTACAAAACTGTAGTTATTGCCCAGGATCTGCTGTCCTTGCTCCAGCACATTCCAGACACTCTGCTGGGACTCTGCCTTTAGCTTTTCATCCTTACACCACCTCTCAGAAATGAGGCTTCTGCTCAGTGCTGTGTGTGTTACTTTACCAGGGCACTGGCCATGGCACAGCAGTGCCCAGGTGAGAGCCAAGCCTTCCTCTCAGAGCTCTGCTCTGTGCCCTTCGCCCCCAGTCCAGGCTGCCCAAGCACTGACCTTGACTTTCTGTTGGTGGTGGTAGATCTGCCAGGCGATGTGAACGTGCATAGCACACCACTTGCCAGGTTTCTGGAAAAACAAAACGTGTCAATCAGTAACTTTCAAACGCCTGTGATGCTTTATCCTATTCCTAGAAGAACTGCCAGCCCTGAGCCCTGTCTGGTTTGGCCTGGGGGATCCCCACGCCAAGACAACTGAGAGCAAAGGGTCTCCCTTCAGTGCCTTCCCTCTCCATCCTCCTGGAAAATCAGAAATGAAAAGCCTTTGCCCCTTGCTAGGGCGTTTATCCAGCTATCCATGAACGCTGCAGTCTGACACACTCCTGCCATCCTCTGACGCCACTGGCTGAGAGTGCAGCTTGTGCTGCTGGAAGCTGTGTCCCAGCCAGCAGCTGCCCTGCACAGCTGGACTGTTCACAGCTGCACACTCGGGCCATTTCCACGAATGCTAGCATTGGCACTTCCACCTCAAGATGAAAATGAAAGTGGTTTAAAAGGTCACTCTGGTTTTTCAAAATTCATCTGACTCCCTCATGTAACTGCTGGTCTGTCCCTCCAAGACTTCAGCTCATAAATGTACTGAAAACAATGGAGGTCACTCAATTCACTCTGTTTGGGGGGGTCTTTGCATCTTCCCTGTCACCCCTGAGTCACAGGGAGGAGAGAGGGAGGCAAGAACCACAGTGCTTGTGAGGTCTCCTGGATGTTTGTACTCCATTTCCAGCATAGCTGGAAACTTTGTCTGAAAAAGACTCATTTATACTTCTTCCAGTTTTGTTACTTAGGGGTCGGTAGTTACCTACACTAGTAATAACTCCTGCTGATTTGAACATAATCACAGGAATTCAAGAGTCTCCTTAAGCTACTTGTGAATTAAATGTTTCACAAACCATGGCATATGGTCTGCCTTCTATTTCTAGTTATGTATCAACCAATAATTAAATCACAAAAAATAAACTGTCTCACAGACATACTCCCCTAAGCTCAAGCCTTTTGCTAATTTGCAAAAATTGGCTCTGCTAGTGATTTAGTAAGTCCACTAAATCAAAACCTAGACCTTTTTCTTGAATATGCTGAAAAACTAACAAAACCCCCTTTTGGATGACTGACAGACTGGATCTTTAGATTCATATTTCTAACATATTCTGTGTTTGAAGTGGATTGTCTGTCTCCAGCAGACAGTGAGATACCCGGGTGGGATGTACCACACCAAATAACACTGAAAACACACCATAAAATAATAGAGCAATCTCCTCCAGAGTGCACTGAAATAACAGGGAATCACTGCCAGGATCTCTAGGATTTGCCTCAGGGAACCACAATGGAAGGATCATCAATATTTAACCTCGAGCATTCACACGAGGGGTTGCATGAGAAGAGCAAAACTTCCAGCTGTGAAACTCTGCCTTGTCCTTGAGCGCTCAGGAGCTGCAGGAGTGCCATGCTCTCCCCAAAAGCAGGGCAGGCCAGCCCAGGTGACACTGGGCAGCTCTGATTTGTTATTATTCTGTGCTGCAACCCGGTGGGACTGAGCCGAGCTTGACGAACGGGAGCACGGGAAGATTTCTTACCCTCAACATGGGCCTGAACGGATCTGTCAACTGTGAAGAAGAAATGACAGCTTGGTTACACGCCTGTCACTCAAACAATTGCTCTAATTACCAAATTTGTATTGCTTCATTAAGAGACGAAATTAAAATGTTAGAATTTTACTTTCAAATGAAGCCCTTTCGGATAATAATTAGCCCTGAGCCTCCATAGCCGTGCTGCCCCCTCCCCCGGCTGTGGCACCTGAGCGGTGACGAGCAGCTCCAGCAGGCTCACACACAGCTCTGGCCTCTGGCAGCAGCAGCAATTTGTTGATTTAATGCCACAGAAATGGCTGGTTAACTGCACTGATGGAAGCACAGATCTGTCCTTTGGGCAAACTCCCGCTCTCATCTTTCAGAGCTCCTCAGCTCCTGGCAGGGCTGGAGAATGGACAGGGCTCGATCCCACAGATGGGCTGGAGTGGCTGCAATGGGGTCAGCCATGCCCTGCACACCAGCCATGGCATCAGCTCATGGCCTTGTGCCTCACTGCTGCCCAAGCTCTTCTCTGACATAAATGGGCTTTGCCTTAATTATTTTCACACTGAAACAGATGTTGGTAAACAGGGCCCATATAAAAACCCAATTTTCTCATTTTTATTTTTGATGTTGGGGTTTTTTTTTGGAGTAGATTATTTTCTTATTCCCTTCTTTTGCTCATATTTCATCAATAAATGCTGGGAAATAATTCAATTTATTGGGTCCTGCTCATTTGTTTCGGATTTTCTGTTTTGAAATGCAATACTAAGGGAGATTTATAGGCGCAGAAGGTACTTTGCAGACGCAGTGATGGCACAATGCATCATCTTGAAATAATCGAAACTCACTCCCAGTTGAAAGGGAACATAAAGCTAAATGACTTCCTGATGGGAGGCTCTGGTTATCTCTGCACTTAGATAAACAAACAGAAATGTGGTTCCTTTTGGTGTAAAGCTCAGCCTCAGCTCCAGTGCTGAGCAACACAAAGCACTGGAACTCGGCACAACCAAAGACAGCAGCTCTGGAAGTTCAGCCATGCCCCAGCCTGGAATTTCAGGGAGAGCTCCTCAGTGCTTTTGTCTGAGAGTTCTGCTAAAGAGACTCCTGTGTGAAGTTCCTCATGGCAAACAGTGGCCATGAATTCAAACACACCAAGAGCCCTCGGGCAGACAGACAAAGTGCTGAGGCAACAAATGCTGTTCACATCTGCTGGAACTCAGAAATGCAGAGGCACCGAGTGATCAATAAAGTGCGTCCGTATTTCACTGGGGCCATCAGTGCTACAGTAACGCAGGGAACAGCTGCCATTACCCACGTTACAAACAATTACAGAGTACAAACACAAATCTTGGGGAGGTTTGTACATTTTCTCCATTGAACTGGACTTTTATGCCTTTCCCCCTGGGCCTGTGGGGAGAGAGCTGCCAGCAAGGACAGAGCTCTGCCATTGCACAGGGGCTGTTTGAAATGTTCCCACAGAACTTCTGCAGCCCTCACTGATGAAACAGCTCAGACAGCTTTGGTTTTAGGGTGTTAATTTGGACATACTGAGGATGCCAGCTCTAGCATTCAAGGTTTTCAGGAGGAACAGATTTACTTGAGAAAAAGAAAACAATTTTTACACACCCGTGGATCTTTCTGTAGAAGGGTGTGTGGGACCGTTCCAGGTCTGGCTGCAACATCAATAGGATTGGAAGTCTGGAAATAACACAAGGAAAGACAACATTAATGAGCTGCACAACAGTAACAATGCCTACAGGACACAGAATGTCTAAGTAATAGTTCTTTATCATTACATTGCCTAAGAAATGGAGATAAACTTTTTACAAAGGAAAGGAGAACCATTGTAATCCACTCAGCAATATGGGTATTATCATGTCCATACCCACACTTTGACTGGCCACCAACTTCCCATTACTTTAATCAAAACCACTGAGGGACCAGTGACTGTTTAAACTGGAAAATCTTCTAATGTTAAAAACCTGATGAGGAACACATTTATGACACAGCACCAAAAGCAGCATTTGGAGGAGCCAGCCCCTGCTCTGCTGACGATCACTGATGCACTCAGCACACAGAGCATCACTGCACAAGGACCTCAGCTCCATCCACAGGGACTGTCCCAAAATGGATATCAAGAAAGTAACATCCAGTTGGAAAAAATGAAAACCTTTCCCATTATTTGAATGTAAATAGTCAGTTAATAAAATACAGCTTTGGGGGAAAAAAATACCCAAACAAAAAACCCCAACCCCGCCACATTTAGACAGAGCTTGTTCCTATGTCAAAATGAAGAAAACAGAAATCAGCTCCAGCATAACTAACAATTAAGTAAGAGAGTTGTTAACAGTCTGATTACCATACAGACGAAGAATCCCACTAATGAAGTGCAATTTACATATTCAGTCATTAGAGTGGATGGGCCAATTTAAGGAAAAAGGTGTCTCCTCTGCAGAAATTCCAGTCCTGATTTCAGTCTTTCATTGCAAAGACTACAGACTGTGACTTCCTCCCACTGACAAATAAAGAGTGACTCCATGAAAACAAAAGAAAAAAGCCCCGAACTCGCCACATTTCTCTCTCCCAGCTATCACCCATGAGGAGAGCCAAATCAGTGTTCTGCACTGTGCTGGAGCTGGGAGGTAATTATGGAAATGAGTAAACAATAATGAACACCATTTCTTAAAATCCTGATTATTACATGACCTTTCATGAATGCACACTATCTGAGAACTAATTATATTGCTTCTAAAGTTAACTGGGCCATTATATAAATAATTTTTTTAAAATGTTTGTAGTAGATGTATCTGAACCTAATGAGAAATAACTTCTCTTTGTAGAAAATCTGGAAAAAGGCAATTGTCCCCTGTGGAATTAAGCTGTAAGTCAGACCTCAGCTGCTCCAGGATGTGAAGCACATGCTAACCCCAGCCCTGCCCCGGCTCCCAGGCTGTATCTGAGCAGTACCAGGTAATTCCTGCCTTACCTTGGGCTGGAAAGCTCCTTGCAGTGAGCCGAAGGGGCCGGTGGGAGGGATCATGGGAGGAATACCTGATACAGCTGGAGGATAGGAGTGAAACAGCTGCAACAGAAAGAGAAGAACATCAGCACCGGGTCACCGGGAGCACAGGCAGCCGGGCAGGACACAGAGAGCGCTCCTGCACAGCAGTAGGAAAATGTTACATGGAGAAAACTGAGAAGCATTGGAGTGATCTCATTGCAACAATGTTAGTTAAAGCAGTCGATGGGATGTTCACAGATGTCATGAGGTTTAGAGCTTAAAAGCAGTTCCAAAATCAGACAGCCAGCAACCTGTCCCTGCCTTGGGCCAGCAGAGCGTAAGGGAGACGTTTGCTCCTCGATTATTAATTTTTAAATTGGAGAGAGGTTTTAAATGGTTTCAGTCTGCGAGTCATTTCAAGAGAAAAGGCAGAATCCTGAGCTCAATGAGACTCAGAAATCTCCTGTTTAAGTGGAAAAAAAAAAACCCTTACGAGTTCTAGGATATTGTATCATTAAAACTCCATTAGTACGTTGGGATTTTAATGGTATCTGTAGGAAATGAGGAAAATATGCACAATTCTTACTTCATTAGCCTGTCTGAGAGGATATCCTGCCACATCTAATATTAGCAGACAGACAATCTGATTTGTTAAAGATTAGTATTTAAACAAAATGTTAAAGCAGAACCTCCCAGAAATGTAGGGGGACTTTTTTACAAAGAGAGACTGCTCAGCACAAAGATGTGCCCATCTCCCCTGACCTCCCTGACCCCAGTGCTCTGTCCTAAGAGAATTTGGGAAAAAACCACAAAAACCTGTTCTGTGCTAATGCAGACAAACACAAGGGAAACAAGCAGGTAAATTAAACAAATAAATTGTTCCCTGTGAGGGTGGGCAGGCCCTGGCACAGGGTGCCCAGAGCAGCTGTGGCTGCCCCTGGATCCCTGGCAGTGCTCAAGGCCAGGATGGACAGGGCTGGGAGCAGCCTGGGACAGTGGGAGGTGTCCCTGCCCATGGCAGGGGTGGAAGAGATGGTTTTCAACATCACTTCCAACCCAACCCAACCCACTCTGTGATTCCACGATAAACCACAACCTCCCAACCTGCACTCGGCTCTGTGCTCTGCCTGTGAACCTTTGGCTCCTGCTGAAACAGAAAACTCGGCCAGTTCCATGAAAATGCTGCTGTCACACACCAAATTCCCTTCTGGTAGGAGTCAGGGATTCAAAGCATCACACTCCAAACCCATTCTCACCGTGAAAGCCCTGGATCTTGGAGGGGATGGATCAGGAGGGGATGGATCTCAGAGGGGA
>VXBT01008025.1:696925-742738 GCA_013400235.1 Oriolus oriolus | reverse complement strand
CGGCGTCACCTGAGGACGGGGGTCTTTAGGCACCACGGGCTCAAGTATTGGGTCTTTGCTGCTGTCCTGGCTCTTCTCTTGGCTCCTTTCTAGTCCTGATATTTTGGGGACAGCTGGGCCCCTAGCACCAGGGTCGTCATTGTCAGCAAGCGCGCCAACTCCCAACTCCTTATCTGCAACAAGGACACAGAGGAGATGGTCAAACGTGAGGCAGATGGACAAACCCAGAGCGACTGCTGGGCCACTCACACTCCAGGCAGATCCATTTTGTTTCCATCAAGAGCTGTCCAGGCCAATGTGAAACTGAATCAAATCCATCTGCCCCTCATCCTTTCTCTCCAGTACCTCTCCTCAAAACAAACCACGTGGCAGAGAAGAGAGGCCCTCTTCAGCACTCCTGTTCTCCAGTGTTGTTACTCATCACCACTCCCTGACTGAGAGACCAACCGAGGGAACTGACCAACCGAGGGAGCAAATGCCATGTGCGCTCTGTGCCTTCTCACAGAATGGTTAAGCTTGGAAAAGGTCTTTAAGACCACCAAGTTCAGTCCATCACAATGTTCACCACTAAATCATGTCCTCAGGTACCACATCCACACGTTATCTGAACACTTCCAGTGTTGCTGACTGCACCACTGCCCTGGGCAGTTGTGCCAGGGACTGACCACCCTTTCCATGGGGAAATTCCTGCTGATGTCCACCCTGAGCCTCCCCTGGCCCAGCCTGAGGCCGTTCCCTCTCCTCCTGTCCCTGTTCCCTGCGAGCAGAGCCCGACCCCCCCGGCTGTCCCCTCCTGTCAGGGAGCTGTGCAGAGCCACAAGGTCCCCCCTGAGCCTCCTTTTCTCCAGGCTGAGCCCCTTTCCCAGCTCCCTCAGCCGCTCCTGGGGCTCCAGCCCCTTCCCCATGACGCAAGATCTAAACTCTAAAGCACACACTAGCAGCAACCCTGGCTTTTTTGGTTTGGATGGCCATGGAGTGACTGACTTCTATTTCCCAACTCTTTAACAATAATGAGTATTATCACAATTTTAACAGTTGTACATCGGGGTTTTGCTCACTGGGGCTCTACAGCAATTCCCCACTGGAACCGCTCCCCAGACCTTCTGCCAGTGTGGATCTGATCCACGGCACCCCTTGGAACAAATCCAGGGGAACGCTGCTGACCCCAGACTGGAAAGGTGCTGCCTTGCAGGTGGGGGATCACGAGCCCCTTTTAGGGCTGTATTGTACCGCAATTGGAACAGCCACACTTACACCTTCAGCAACGACAGAAACGCAGCCTGAGGGAAACCTGTGAGGTTTGAAGGGGCTTGGGACAAGCTGAGTATTAAAAAAGTCTCCAGTGTTCTCAATAACCCTAAGACAGAAGAACATTTTACTCCTTCTCCTGATAGGGGTAAAATGACTAAATACATAATGAAATAATACCCATTCACAGAAAATTGCTGACAGCTCCCTTGTGCAAACCCCGAAGTAAAGGAGTGAAATTCAGAGGATGGGGAGTGAACTCTGCCAGCCCATGGCCTGGGCATGTTTGCCAACCATCACACCCCTGGGGAGAGCCTGGCAGCCACGTGCCACTAACATGGAATCATTTGGGTTTAACTTCATTAACAGATCAAAAATAAACCACACCAGGTACCCTCTCATTGAGTGTTTTACAGGCCCTGTGCAAGGGTGGGCAGCCCGGTAAAGCAGGGGATTTTCATAGGTTGTAGACAGGAGATGGGGAGAAAGGGAGGCAAAAAGGAGGTAAAGAGGAGAAAAAGGAAGCAAGAAAGAGGGGGGAAAACTAAACAGGTTTATTTGATGAGGATCTACTTTAATCACTTCTGGACTACTTGTAATAGGCACAGAGGCTCCTGCACCAGTGTGGATTGGAAGATTATGGGGGCAAGAGAGGGACTCCAGAGGGATACAAACAATTACTCTGCCATATGCCCAAGGTCTATCTCACTGCAATAACCTGCAGGTTCCAAGTAAAGGAAACTTCGCTTGCATTAACTCTTTGGATCAATCCTGTTTGATCAAACATTATTAGAAGTTAGATCCACACGTGTTCAGGCAGGTCCCCAAGGAGGAGAGAAATGAGCAACAGTTTGTCCAGGAATAGGTGGCTCTGTGTTCCCGGTCCTTATGGGTGTAGGAGTTACAAGTTTTTGGGTTTGTTGTGGTTTTTCACACAATGGCTTTGAGGACTCAGGCCTGTCACTAGAAATGCCCTACTACATGGCTCTAGCAGGTGGTCTGGAAATCCTGCAGAGGGGATACTTCCAAATCTACAGGGAACACCTTGCACTCAGTGCGTTCATTACATCCTTTCCTTTGGTATTTTTAGCCTCTCTCACGTGTCACATTTATTCAGCCCAGCTCAGTGCTGAGGATCTGCTCCTCCTCCCCGGGAGAAAAGGGCTGGGAATGTCACTGTCTCCTGGGATTTCCCGCTGCTGCTCACATCCCCACTGCACAGCCCCCAGGTACCATCCCTGTGAGTCTGCACTCCCAACATGCAGTAAAATAAATGCTATTCCCCAAGTCTCCCACCAGCCGTGCCCGTGGGTTCTCCTCTCCCAGTCTGGCACCAGTGCACCCACGCTGTGCCCCAGCCCACTGCCAGCTGTGCAGGAGTCTGGGCACACCCAGCCCTGCCTGGCTGATGATGGTGAGGTATAAATCAGAACCAATTCTCCATCCCACTGTATCTATTTGGGGAGTTGAAATCCCCCCTCAGTGATAAACGCCACCAATCACAGGTTTCATGAGGAGGGCTCCAGGCTCCATCAGCAGCACTTCAAGGTCACACAGACAAGATTGCTCTTTTCCTACCCTGATTGACTGGCTCAGTGCAAGAACTCAGGGGAAAAAAGCCCTTAAAGTCACTATGACACAGACAACCCAACTTTGTGAGACTGTTTATCATCAGAGGAATTCATCTCCACCCAACAGCTAAGCAAGCACCAGGATAACTTTATTTGCTGGCTGTCTCTACACTGTTTTGGATAAAGTGGAATTACTGCACTGGGATTCAGGAGAGCAGTGACTGTGACATAACTTCCATGCTGACACAGGCTCCCCTTTTTCCACTGGGTTGATATTGCACCCAGCAACAGCCAGTCTTTCACTGAAAAAGGAACAAAGCCAGAATTTGAGGCTGAGGACTGAGGAACACTGGCATTTCCCAGACAGGAGATGCAGCTTCCATTGTCTTCTGTTCCTGTGCCCTTTGATGAGCCTTAAATCTCCAACTCCTCTGGTTTTCACCCAAACACACAAACTCAAGACACAGAGCTCCAGCCCCCTCCATGACCCTGCTGTGTGTGTGACCGTCACTGGGCTGGCTCCATCACAGCAGGGAGCAGCCAAGGCCACCCTGGGGACACCTGTAGGTGACCCAGGGGACTCAGGTGACCCAGAGACACCATGCAGCTGGAGAGCCAGCAAACACCTCCCTCTGGAGACAGGGATTTGTATAATCAATACAGGTAACCTGCAGCTTTCCATCACGTCTCTCTCCCTAACGTGCAAACCACTAAAATTTGCCCCAAACTCTGCGTTCCGGCTCCTTTGTCCCACCTGGGTGGTGCCAAAGAGTTAAAGGACGGCCAGGGGTGGCCAGCTGGGAACATCCCAGCCACAAGACGATGCCCAGCTGTTCCCCACTGACAAAAAGGCCGTGTTGGAATTTGCCAGATGTGACACTCGCAGAGATTTATCGATGCAGAGCCCTCTCACCGTGCCTGGCCAAGAGCTGTTTGCAGATGGGTTCACCCCATCTGGCTGCATCAAACAGCACAGCAGGGGCCCAGAGCCAGCACAGGGTGTCCCATGGCCACCCCCAGCCCAACCAGTCCCAGTGTCCTGGGCATCCCTGGCCTGAGGCACCTGGGGAATGAAACCCCCTCAGGAACATCCCTGCATGGGGATGTCACAGCGGCCAAACTCTTTTTCTAAATATAAAACCATCCAGCTTTTCCATGTCCAGGTGTGGAACAGCCAGGTCTGGAGTGTCTTCCAGAAATGAGGCTGTATCATATCCTGTCATTGCTCCTTCTGTCTGCGTTTGGATTCAGCCTCTCCACGCCTGGCCTCAGGCAGCTTCAGAGATCAACTCAGGACCAGCACTAAATTTTCCACTTTCCTGAGAGGAAAGTTTAGGATTAAGCTCAAAGTCCTTGTTGCACAAGTGGGCAAACTACCGGAGCTTTCAGTGTTTTGCTGAGCTTTCAGGCTACCAAATAAATATTTTATAGCATCATTTAATTTAAAAATAGTTCTAATTTTCTTTCACTACCTTGGTAAGCTGAACTCTTGACAACACTGTATCTGCCTAACTCAAATTTTCTCCAAACTTCTGAATGCGAGATAAAAACCTAGATCTTTGAAAACCATTTTCTCCAGCTTCACCACGGATAAGTGAGGAGTTGGTACAAACTGTCACAACCAATGCAAACCCCCCGGGACATCTGTGGAGTCATGGAAAACAGGACAGATCTACCCCACAGACCAGCAGCTCTTTACAAGCACTTTACAAGGCTTGAAATAATTAATCAGATTTAAGCCCTGATTGTCCGTTTCATATTGATTAGACGTTGGTCAGTGCCGTATCTGGATAGGGAGAGGCAGGTGCCAGGAGCTGTTACTGCCAGGAGGGAGGCGGCTGTGGGTGCAGCAGCCAACACGCATCAAACAGGCCCCAGAGCAGCTCAGCTGTTGTACTGGATGCACATAATTTGCTAAAAACAATTTCTCAATTTTAGCACACAGTCATCTTTCATCCTAATTTCCAAGGACACTAACAAAGCATTTGATTATGCAAATGAAGAGCGTGCCTTCGAAAGCACAGCTCCTCGCAGCTCTGTCATCTGCTGATAGCAATTACTCCACGGCGAGCAGGTATTTAGCACAAGTGAGCAGCCAGGCTGGTGACACACTTTGTACTTAATTATGAAACACAGAAGAAAATCATTCAGGACAAAAGATTTTGCTACCTCCTGTTAAAAATGTTTATCCTCTGCGCTGAAAGGGATTTAATTGTCAACAGTGAAGTTGCAGATCAATGAAAAGAAGCACTTAGTGGGATTGCACAAGATGTTGACAATTCTTCAGTCATTGAGCTGCTTCTGGCCCTGATTTGAGAGTGCACAGTTCTCCAATACTGCACACGAAATGATTTATTTCATCCAGCTGTTAAACAGAACACACTCCATAAATGTAACTCCTATAGCTGGACACTGGCAGCATGTGACAGCACTTATTTCATTTTTTTTAAAAAAACACCTCTTGATTTAGTACAAAGGAATGGGTTAAAGCTTTCTAGAGGGAAGTGAAGAAGGGAATATCCAAACACCCCTCTTTGTCAGGAATCCTGGCCCTGTAGTTAGTAGGAAGGAGCTGCAGGCAGGTGTAACACCCTCACAGACCCTGCAAGAACGCAATCCTGCTTTAACACACACAGCCAGAGGTTTATTTCCAATAAAATCTCTTGACTTCCTAACCTACCCAGCTGGGAATCAATAAATGACATCATTAACTACACAGCCCCAAAGTATTCCACAGCCACAGAGGGATGACTGAAGGGACTCTCAAATGGGCTGGAAAGCTTCCCAGGTGGGAAGTGACGCTGACAAAGTCACTGGGGAATATTCTTTCCTAACAATGTGTTTGTGATCAAAGATTTTCACCTTCCTGCTTCAATTCTGCATTTTAATCAAAGAAATCTAGGTCCTGTCTTGACAATACCTCTAAATCCCACCCAGATGCACAGAAACACAGACAGCCCCTGTGAGGCCAGGCTGTGCTTCCCCCTCCTCCAGCACCAGCCAAGGCTTTTCCCAGACTGGTGCACAGACCTTGGAGCCAGGGTACAAAACCCACCTGCCCAAACACCTTAGACCCAAACACCTGGGATTTTCTGCCAAGATTCTCTAGAACTGTGGAAAAACCAGGGGCTTGTTATGTACCTAAATCTTGGGAGTTATAGAATCCCAGAATGGGTTGGGATGGGTTGGGAGGGACCTTAAATCTCATCCAGTGCCACCCCTGCCATGGCAGGGACACCTCCCACTGTCCCAGGCTGCTCCCAGCCCCAATGTCCAGCCTGGCCTTGGGCACTGCCAGGGATCCAGGGGCAGCCACAGCTGCTCTGGGCACCCTGTGCCAGGGCCTCTCCACCCTCCCAGGGAACAATTCCTTCCCCATATCCCATCCAGCCCTGCCCTCTGGCAGTGGGAAGCCATTCCCTGGGTCCTGTCCCTCCAGCCCTTGTCCAAAGCCCCTCTCTGCCTTCCCCTCTCCCCTTCTGGCTGTTGCAGGAACACCCTGTGACCCCTCAGTGGGCAGAGCAGAAGGGTGGGAGAGCATTTCAAACGTGCCCAGAGTAAACGAGGTGACAGTACACAACAATAATCAATTAAAAACAGAAAACACAGCAAGGCTGGATAATTTTTTTCCAGTTATCAACAGGAACATCACTTCAGCACAGGGTTATCCCCATCACAGGACAAGGGGAAGAAAATATCTTGAGTTTATCCATCACCCTCCTTTCCTGACTATTGATTTGCCTTGGCTACAGATCCTCAATATTCCCTCAAATGCCCATGACATCTGCTCATCCCCCTTGTGTGTGACAGGATTACTTGAATGAGCTTGAACAAAACCAGCTTTCAAAAGCAGCTTGAAAAGTATAACCCTATGAACACTGATCGAATGTAACCTGACAGCTCAGTTTAATGTACCAAGGACCAAAAAGATGAGTGTGATATGTTTATATAGCAAAATAACACATCCATTCCCCCTGAGAGGTGTCACACCCCCAGCCACACAGCCCTGGCTCCTTTGTGAATTTGCTCTTCAGAGCCAAAGAATTTCTGATTTTAAAGGCACGATGCCAATATAAGCAGAGAGCTTAAAACCCTTGCTAACACCGAGATGAAGCTCAGCACGACCATGAGAATTCCCATTTTAATTACAACTATTTCAGGTCATTGGTGTCTACAAGGAAACTCAGCTGAGCTTCCACACCCCAGCTCCACCATCAGGGTCACTCTAACCTGTTCTCATGCTTGGCACTGTTTTCCTTGTGTTTCCAATGCTGCAGAGAAAAAGGAGGATATTAGAGAATCACAGATTCATTAGAGTTGGAAAAGCTCTCTAAGATCACTGAGTCCAGCACTGCCAAGGCCACCACTAACCCATGTCCTCACATGCCAGATCTCCACATCTTTTAACTCTCTCCAGAGGGGGTGACTCCACCATTGCCCTGGAGAGTTGTGCCAGGGCTTCTCCAGCCCTCTGCTCCAACTGGCCAGGAAGGATTCTTCTGGTCTGGGTTGTAGCAATAAATGCAGAAATGAGATTTCATTGTTTCTGGTCAACAAAGTGTCCAATTAAACGTTAATTATACGTGTCCAGTAACACCCAGCTCTTTGCAAAGTGACTGAATTTCTTGGCACCTGAAAGCAAAATCCAAGCAAAGGTGCAAAGTCAGCGTGAAGGCCCTTGAGAGCCACCTCTTCACTGCTGAGGCAGATGTTGTCTTCAGGGAAGCTTGGGCTGAAGTGTTTCATCCCAGAGCTGTGGCTCCTCTGTGCCCTGCCCACCCAGATCACTGAGAAGACACTGTGCAAGTGCCTTTGCACATCACCACAGGCAGCACTCACCTCCAGGACACACTCACCAAATGACCTGTCCACAATGGAACCAGAGCAGCAGGTCAGGGTGGTTTTGTTGTGAAGGAGAAGCTGTGGAGAGGCTGAGCACATCCTGAACACACCAGCAGGAATGAACTCAGGGCTCACAGCAGGCACAGCAGCTCCAGCTCAGTTCAGCCCCACTCATAATCTGAATAGCCACAATAAGTGGCGAGCAATGAAGACCAGATTAAAGCCAGATGTGCCACACACTGTCCCTGGGATGTGGTAAATGAGCTGGCAGGACACAGGACTGGCACAAGAGTGTCCCACATGCAGAGAGGACACCAACATCGGGGCACGATGTCTGAGGCTGAGGACAGCCCCAAATGCGGGGATTTTCTACCCAAACTGGAATCATTAGGCTGTGTATGATTCATAGTAGCATTTATAACATGTCCTGTGCTCCTCACTTTAATTTTGATTCATGTGGTGCCTTGCTGCTGAGGCTAATTGTTATCCAGCAATGGTGCATTCAAAGCCTGCAGCCTCACACGCAGGACTGTGCGGTGTTGCCTCCATGCGACACAGAACTGTAATTCTAAAAGGATTAAAAGTTTACCAGCACAGCCATGTAAAGTAGAAAATGAATTGTTCACTCTTCTCATCTCTGTTTGGAAATTAGATTACGGGCTCCAAGTGAGCTGAAATGCAGAATGAGGCAAATCTTTGTGATTAGCTCACAGGTGGCCAGTGAGCCTTTCTGTGCCTCAAAGCCTGGCAGATTCCCATTAGCTGCAATAATAAAAGAATGTGTGCTTATCCCTCAGCCCAAACCCTGCCCTGTGCCAGCACGGCTACCTGCTGCGCTAATCCTCACAGCCAGTATCATCATCCTCAGCTGGGAGCTCTGCAGTTTGCTCAGCTGTCAGTCAGGATATTCGGGGTGTGTGGCTCATCCCCGCCCGGCGCCGGGGCCCCTCAGCACTGGGAAGGAACTGGGGTGCTCACCCTGGCCGGCCCCACGCTGGCAGCAGCTGTGTCCCAGCACTGAGAGCAAAGGGTTTTTATACAGATAAACAATTTGCACCACTGACCACCAGTGCTTCAGTAAACAAACACAGCTTCACGTTCATGTCCTCTCTGCAGAAGGCACCCGTGTGGGTGTCAGCACAGCAAAACCCACCACATTTGAGCAGAAATCCGGGCTCACAAGTGATGCAGAACGTCAGTGGTCCATTCCATCCGGGATTTGGTCCTCACTCCTACCAGCTGCAGACGCAGTGGGACAACGGGAGCCTCTCACTCAGCCACCACCCCCACACAAGGACACCTCTCTGAGCCCTCCCAGCGTGAGGCTGGTTCATGGAAGGAACCTTGAGGGCTCCTTCCTCTGGCAAACTGATATCCCACCCGGCAGAACTGTGATGACTTCTTTATTATTTCTGTAAACATCTAATAATCCTCTGAACCCTCCTAAGCTCTTTACCTTAACATTACCTTCCACCAGGGAGCTCTACAACTCAACTTACAATTTTCTTTTCTTCCTTTTATAGAATCACTGAACCATTAAAGATGGAAAAGGCCTCCAGAGATCATCAAGTCCAACCTTTGACCCCCATGCCCACTAAACCACACCACAAAATGCTACATCCTCTTGTTTTTCGAACCCACCACTTTCCCGGGCAGCCTGTGCCAGTGTTAAACCACTCTTAAAGTGAAGAATTTTTTTCCTACTATCCAACCTGAACCTCCCCTGAAATGTATTAGGCAGGGAGATGAGAACCCATCTCCTTATTCCCACACTACAAATTTGCCAAAATATTTCAAGTTAACTTCATAAGATTTATTTTACATCAAAAATTTTAAAACCTGTTGAACAGTGGTGCTGTGGAGCAGCAATTGAGGCCCCCACCCTTGGCCCTGCCCTTCCCTGACGTGGGGCTGTTTTATAAGCTGGTCTGGGGAAACAGTTAGAATTCAAAGTAACCTCTTCCCTCCTCATTTCCCTTTTCCTAAAAGCACCCTTTGCCTGGCCTGGCAAAGCTCGCTTCCAACAGTCCTGCTATTGGAAGAAATGCTTGGAAAGCCACCCCTGTCCCTCACCCTGCGCAGCAGCACCCGCTGCAGGTCCTGAACCACCAGCAAGGCTCAGGGTCAGGGCCTCCCTCGAGTTATGCACGTGTTTAACTGGATGTGAAGAGAGTCAGCTCCTGATTAGGCAGCAGCTGATTATTTGATTTGGGGACTAATGTGACACAGACACTGGGGCTCGCAGGCACCAGCTGGTGCGGCAGCACTGCCAGAGCTGCAGGCTCGGGGATGGACCTGCTGGGGATCTTCCTGCCAGGTCATAAAGGCGCCATCAAACTCCCCTGCTGGCTGCTGCCACAGCCCCAGACGGGGTCACTGGGTGTCCTGCAGCTGGCCGTGGTGGTGACCACCCTCCCCAGGCCAGGACTGCACATGGTGCCAACTGCAGCACAGGCTGGGCCAGGCTGGAAGGGACCCCAGGGGGTCACTGGTGCCACCCCCCTGCTCAGGCAGGGCCATCCCAGGGCACAGGGCACAGGATTGTGTGCAGAGGGCTCTGCAATATCCCCGCTGAGGGAGACTCCAGCCCCTCCCTGGGCAGCCTGTGCAGGGCTGGGCAGTGCCCAGGGCAGAAGTTGTGCCTCCTGTGCAGGGGAATTGCCGGGCTCAGGCCCTGCCCGTGGCTCTGGTGCCACTGCTGGGCCCCCGGAGCAGAGCCCGGGCCCTGCTCGGAGCCCTCCCTGCAGCCAGGGACAGCCAGGCCCGAGGGCCCCTCTCAGCTGGGGCTCCTCTCGAGGCTGAGCAGCCCCGGCTCCCTCAGCCCGTCCTGGGCACGGAGATGCTCAGGTTCCCACAGCTCTGCCCAGTGCCAGCACAGCCTGCACTCCAAACCTTTCCAGCAAGGAATGAGCTGCCTGAACGCTGCAAAACTGCACACCAGGAATTCCCACTTTGTCTGGGTAACTGGTGTGGACAGAGAAGAAAATTCCACAGCAATTCCACAGCCATTCCACAGCCCCTCCTCTGGCTCGGTGCTCTGCAGAGCCAGCTTGGAATGCAATATCCCAACCTCTCCCACCTAGCACAGGTGACCTGTTGAGAAAGGAGGTTTCATTGCTCAACTTTAATTTTTACCTCAACAGCTGAGCAACTCATGTTTTATTTTACTTTCCCCACTCTGTTGATCCTCTCCAAGGCCTTTTATCAGGGCGCACATTCCTCCAAGGGAGCACTACAGCGTGTGCTGAGCTCCCAGGGCTCATGAGGGTCACGGGGGGGGGGTTTGCAGAGTTGGGGCATAGGGGGCTGGTTTCTGTCCTCCCACACCCCCACTGACAGCCTGACTCCCCTCTCAGTGCTTGGCTCAGGGCTACAGCACTCTGGCTCACAGAATCATGGAATGAGTTGGGTTGGAGGGACCTCAAAGCCCACCCAGTGCCACCCCTGCCAGGGGCAGGGACACCTCCCACTGTCCCAGGCTGCTCCCAGCCCCAGTGTCCAGCCTGGCCTTGGGCACTGCCAGGGATCCAGGGGCAGCCACAGCTGCTCTGGGCACCCTGTGCCAGGGCCTGCCCACCCTCACAGGGAACAATCCCTTCCCAACATTCCACCTAAAGCTGCTCTCTTTTAGCTTAAAAGTGGGAAAAAAAGGCCATTTCCGTAACTGTTTTGGTTTCCAAGGAGCATAGGCAGGAGGAGATGGGTCTGATCCAAACATCCTAAAATCCACGAGGCTGCAGGGAGCAGTGTCCAACAGAAAGTTCAATTCCTTATAAATTATGAAGCCCCCACCTGCGGCATGAAATATCCACCTTGAGGTGAGGGGAACTTTGACAAAAAACATTTATTTAAGTTCAAGAAAAATACTTTAAAATTGGGATAAAAACTCCAGACACTGTCAGTTTTATAGTATTTTCAATTCTTTTCACAAAGGGAGGTAAAACTAAACCCAAGCGTTTACCGGGTGCTTGAAGACCAAATCAAGCACATATGATGTTTCAACAGCAGCCCAGTGAAATAATCAATAACCTCCAATTCCAGTTATTGACTTTTGCACACCCTTGCAGGCATGAGACTCGAGATGAAGGCACTAGAATCACCAGATTGTTCAATTTGCTCTCGCTCGGATATTTCACACTGACATTTTTCATGATGGTGTGTGGAAGCTTGTTTGAGAGCAGCTCTTGAAAGTCAAAGTGAACTTTAGCTCCCCAAATTCCCTCTTTTGCTTCATTTTAGGATCCAGGGCTGCTTTATGCATAATGGAAATATGAAATATTTCCCTCTTTCTATTTTGTCCTCTCTTATAGCTTGAAGGAACTTCAGGAAGGAAGACACCTTCTGTTTAATCATACCAGAATTACAGAAGATTACACATCTATAAACTGCATTACCATGGAAAACAAGTGCCTTTGTGTGCCCCACACACCCCCCTGCAGTGTGGGATTGGCTTCCCTGACACCCCATCTCGTCTTTTTATGAGACTGTTTCGATAATATAATTCTGCACTCTCTAACAGCCACAATAACAACTTGTTTGGACCACTGTGAACCAGCAAGAGCTCATTAAGTCCTGGAGAATGTTTGCAGCTATTTTAGCACGGGTGTGATTTGTTATGACATGGGAAAGCTCCATTATTTCGCCAGGTTTAATGGGTAATAGATATGCCCAAGCACATCCTTCTTGCAAGGCTACGAGGAGCTTTTAGCAATAACCCTCGAGGATGTATTGGGCAAACTCATCTTGCAACATCTTCAAATATATAGAGAAAATGATGTGAACTATGGAAAATCACCGTGATTCAGGGACAGTGCACTAGACTAGAAGATTAAAGTTCTGCTCCAGCTCCCTCAAGACTCAGTTAGGTCAGTGCTTGGCCCTGTTTCCTTTTCTAAGGATTTAGATGATGAGCTTTCCAGGGCAGGGGCTGATGTAAAACAAGAATCAGCTCTTGCTTAAGGCCCCTCCGTATTCATTTCATGAGAATAATAATAAGGATTAAAAAAAAAAAAGTCAAATTCAAGCTTGGCAGAATGCCAGCACTCCTCACTGTGGTTCAAAGAAAGCATTTGAGTAAGTAAATGTAAGATATAATAATTTATTTCCTTGCACTGCTCCCTGTTGCGTTTGAGATGTTTGAGAAGCACCTCACTGGGTTTTCTCCCTTTCCCGTGAAGCTGACAGCCATGAGCAATCAATAATCATGTCCTGAGCTCATGTACCTGGTTTTCCATGGGGCCCTGACAACCACTGATACACAAAATCATATATAATCCTTATATAACATGCAGAAGGCTGAAACTGTACTGATCTCCAGTGCAACAAAGAAAATGTACAGAAAATCAATATAAATACACAGAAAATACACAGAAGATCACGTGGGCCCATTAACACTTAGAAAGAAACTATTGTGAGCTCCATTCAGCACATCAACCCAGCGCCAGACACATTCACCCCACACACGTGTGCACACACTTGCACACCTGTGCCCAGGTACACACACACACAGCTGTGCCCACTGGCCCTGGGCAGAGGGTTCATTTTAATTTTCATCAAGGCAAGGCTGTCAAATGGATTCTGATGGAAGGAGGGAGAGCAGGACCCACGCTTGCTCCTCACCCTCCACGTCTGGAGGGATCCAACCCCTCCTGCTCCTGGGAGATGCCAAGCCTGACATCTGTGTTGGAAGCTCTCCAGCGCTCACTTCGAGCTTCCTAAAGTTTGTTTCTGACTAGAAGGGAAAAAAAAATCCTGTTTAACATTTGCCAGCTGCCACCAGTTTTACTGGAAACTGCTGAAAATGTTTCACAGCTCGTCCTCGGGAGGGGTGAGGTGGTGCCACGATGAATACAGGAAGGGTTTTCCCTAAGTTACTCTTCTTCAAGCAAGGCTGAAAAATGAATTCTAGATACAAAGTGAGTTCAGAGATGAACAGAAGGGTTTAGGAGACACAAAACTCTGCGGCCCAGGAAGTAAGTACAGTAAGAGATCACAGAATCCCAGGATGGGTTGGGTTGGAAGGGATCTCAAAGCTCATCCAGTGCCACCCCTGCCATGGCAGGGACACCTCCCACTGTCCCAGGCTGCTCCCAGCCCCAATGTCCAGCCTGGCCTTGGGCACTGCCAGGGATCCAGGGGCAGCCACAGCTGCTCTGGGCACCCTGTGCCAGGGCCTGCCCACCCTCCCAGGGAACAATTCCTTCCCAGTATCCCATCCATCTCTGCCCTCTGGCAGTGGGAAGCCATTCCCTGTGTCCTGTCCCTCCAGCCCTTGTCAGTAGTCTCTCTCCAGCTCTCCTGGGGGCTCCCTGTGAGGGAGGACTCTGCTGGCTCTGCTCAGCCTTGGGGACTCACAAGTGACTCCAACAAAGCCCAGTGTGTGCCCCTTCCTCTCCCACACGACTCCATCTGCTCTCTCCCTTCTTCCTTAATGACAGAACAGATCTGTGGCCATTTCACAACTCATTCCTGGACTCAAAATCCCTCTCCTTCCTCCTCCCAGCTGCACACACCATCAGGCTGGAGCTCCTTCTCCACAGAGTTTCTTCCTCGGTGCCATCGTGGCACAAACCCGCCTGGCACAGAGAACGTACCGGCCTAATCCGCCCTCTTTCACAAAGACCACATTAGCTCTAAGTTAAACACTCTCGTTCCTTAAATTTCCTCCTTGTCAGGATGCCATGGGAAGCTCAAAATCTTACAAAAGAGCCTGAGGACTTTCTGATGCCTCCCCATGAAGGCAGACAGCAGCCCACAATGCCAAGACGGAGCTGAGGTATTAAACCAAGCCCGGACCTGGGGCCGTGCCTGCAGCAGGGCTGGTGGCCGCTCACCCCTGTGGCTGCAGCTGGAATTTAGTGAGTGGCATGCCCCGCTCTAGAGGGACTCGTGACACTCCTGTGCAAGTTATCAGCTGCTGCAGAGGAGTCAACTCAGCTCCTGATTTAGCCACAGGAGCCCCGGGGTAACGCATCCAGCCCATGCTGATGGTGCTGGGGCCCTTTGTGGCAGCCCGTGGCCACCGGAGCCAGCTCCGCAGAGGGGAGGCTCGGGGAGAGATGGAGCATCCCAAACCACGACCTCTTGCCACAGAAGTGGCAGTCAAACGTGCAGGTGCTCCCCAGGGTGCTGCTGCAGAGGTGACATTCCCCTCTCAGAGGTGGCTCTGGCCTGGCAGTGCCCGAAGCACACTGGGAGCCGCCTGCAGCCCAGCCTCCCCCTCCTCTCCAGGCTGCCAGGATTAAAGCTGCTCCTACTCAACAGAAAGTAAAAATCTCCCTAAGCTTGAATCAAACAGCAAAGCCTTTGCTCCCAGCCAAAGACCAGAGCACATTCACGAAGCAACTGATCTTCTTTTCAGCCTTTTCATCCAAGAGCTTGGAGAGACCACAGGCACTCTGCCTGACCCCAGTGAAGCCCACAGTGGCACATCCAGCTCGGTTCAGCTCTCCTCTGCTCCACACAGCCAGAAACACTGCAAGGGACTTGACTCCAGTCCAGCTCCCCATGGACAGCACAGCCTTGCAGAGATCCATCCATGGATCCTGAGGACCAGCAGGATCTGCTGGGGGAGGGCAGGTCATGCCGCTCCCTGCACAGCAAACCCTCTCTGAAGCACCTACAGACAGCTCAAAGCAAAGTTTGCAAAACCAGGTGAAATATCAGTGCATGGTATCAAGCACTGGCTTCTCTAATTTTGTATTTTTAAGATCAGATAAAAAAGGAAAGGAAGATTTTTCCCTGAATGTCTCTTTAAAGATTTTCCAACAGCTTACACACAAAGCATTTAGACACTTTAATTTCCACTGCAATATGAATGCTCTAACCTCAAATGAAACTTATTAAAAATTAAATTCTTATATTAAGTTTAAGATGCGTCTCTTTTCTCCCCAGATCCCATTAAACACTCTCCCTACACACAGTTTAGAAGACAGAAGAGATCCTAGAGAATATTTACAAAGAGAACAAAACCCCCTGAGGGTTTTTATGTTACTACAACATTAATCTATTTTAATCACACAACAGATTAAAAACAAACAACATTAAATGGTTCTGCAAAGTACCGAGCAAAAGTCTATCTCTGCTGCACAAAAAAACCTCAGGAAAAAAAATAAAGTGCTTGGAAATAGGGTTATTATGGTGCTCCACAGAGACAGAGCACAGCAAAATCAAGACTGCACCTCAGAGCTGTTGGTGGGGAGAAGATCACAGAATCCCAGAGAGGGCTGGGTTGGAAGGAACCTTAAACCTCATCCAGTGCCACCCCTGCCATGGGCAGGGACATCTCCCACTGTCCCAGGCTGGTCCCAGCCCCAATGTCCAGCCTGGCCTTGGGCACTGCCAGGGATCCAGGGGCAGCCACAGCTGCTCTGGGTAATGCGTTCTGTGATTACTCCAGCAGTTATTTCCAGCATCAATCTTGGTAACTCTGATGTCCTCACTATCTCCTCAGGCAGGCAGTCCCAGCCCTGTTCTCACACCGTGCTCTTTCCCATGTGTGAGCATCCCCCTGGCCATCCACAAACCCTGACTTCAGCTGCTTTTAGGGGATAGAGCCCAAGGAGCACAGCCTGTTCCACAGAGCTTGCCCTGAGCAGCTGCTGTGAACAACAGCTCTGGTTTCTACTCCAGGCTCCAAGATTTTATTCAGCCTTTAATTATTTACATCTATTCAAACAGTTTCAGTGCACTAAACTAAAATATCTATTGAGCTGTCCACAGGTTGTTCCCCTGAATCATCCCAGTGCATTTAGAGGCTCGGGCTGTTCGTGGATAGTTCACTCTTCCAGTAGCTCCATCTCGCTGGTGCTGACACAGAACCTCCTCTGCTGCTGCTGGGGCTGTCAGTGGCCTGGAGATCTCACTCTGATGCTCAGGGCTGCTTTTTCTCATCTTGAATAACCCAAATAATTGTGCTTTTGCAATTGAGTTTGTCATCTCCCTGGCCACAGACTCCTGATGAAGAACAGCAGCACTCTGTGGGATCGTGCTGCATCCCAGATCAGATCCATACAGCCAAATCTTTCCAACAGTTACAAGCCAACGTGCTCCACCACAATTTTATAACCACCTTTGCCCAGAAGACATTGGATGGGAGCAGTTACTCTGGAGCTTGAAATTAGCTAAAGAAACCACAGAGAAAAAAAGAATTGCTCTTGTTCAAAGGCAAGGAGCTGCTAAGATTCCCTGAAACAAGTGGAAGCATTTCACAGGGATGCTCCAATAACACGGGGTGCTCCAGGCATCCCTTTCATCTCAACGCTCCCAACTCAGCTGCCAAAGCAACCGAAACCTTCAAGGGAATGATTGGTGTGGTTACTCCAGATTCACCAGGAGATACAGCTCATGCTGAACACCAGTGGGAGCAGCTGCAGTTTTTTCTGGCAGCGTTACTATGGGTGTGGAGGGGGGAAATGCAGGGGGTTCTGCACAACAGTCGTGTTAAAATCTCCCACTATGTTTATTCAGAGGATTTACTACCAACGTGGCATAATCCCTGACGGGATTTGATTACTTCATCCCAACATTCTTTCTTCCCAAACCAGCTGCTGCAGTGGTTAATCCAGATTTGCCCGTGGAGGACGAGGAGGAGGAAGGAGCAATTCCTGCCCCCTCGCTGCACTTTGGGGTGTCTCTGCAGGCTGGGAGCAGCAAGGGAGGGCTGCCCAGCGCTGGGAGGGAGCGCTGCAATCCTGCTGCCCTGCCCAGGATCCGGGAGAGGTGCAGCTCCCTGGCTCTGCAGGACCCAGCAGTGACACACCGCCCAAGGAAACGCTCCTGCAGCCTGTCAGAGCCTGTGCAGCGCACAGAGGGGCCTGGAGATGTTTTCATGCCAGAGACACGGAGTGTCTGCCAGCTGTCACCGCCTGGGTGACACTGCTGAGGGCTCCCAGGGAGCGACCACGCCTTGGCAGAAGGAACAAACCAGTTGTGGCCACAGCAGCAACACAGGCCAGCCCCCAACGTGGGGCACGGACAGGACACAGAGGACTCCACTTAACCAATGGCAAATATGCACAGGGTGTAAATGTCTGCCTAGGTGAGATCACAGAATCCCAGATGGTTGGAAGGGACCTCAAAGCCCATCTTATCCCAATCTGCCACGGGCAGGGACACCTCCCACTGTCCCAGGCTGCTCCCAGCCCCAGTGTCCAGCCTGGCCTTGGGCACTGCCAGGGATCCAGGGGCAGCCACAGCTGCTCTGGGCACCCTGTGCCGGGGCCTGCCCACCCTCACAGGGAAGGAGTTATTCTGAATATCCAACCTAAACCCACTCTCTGTCCATTTGAAGCCATTCCCCCTTGTCCTGTCACTGCAGGCCCTTGTAAATAATCTCTCTGCATCTTTGTTGTAGGCTCCCTTCAGGCACTAAGGGTCACAATTACATCTTTCACTGCTGTTACAGCTTGACAAAACTTTGTAGTGTTTCCAGTCTCGAGAATAAAACCCACCACAAGTCAACGCCCCCTCTTGGGAACCTGCTTTAAAAAACAGAGGATGTATATTCAGGGCCTTCTTTATTTGCATTGCAGTTTTTAGCCTCATGAAAGGGAATGCCTTTCACATAACGGCATTACTTCAGGATCTAAGATAACAACAGCAAAAAGATGATGAGACTTCTGATAAAATCATGAAAGGCAGTAATGCTGCATCTTATTACCACTCCATGGTAATTCAGCTTCTCTTAGCAGTGGTAAGGGCCTCTCTAATAGCAGACAAGAGCTGTTGTTGAGCTCTGCTAATGATGCAGGAGATGGAACCGTGAGGCAGCCGAAGCACCAGCTCCTTCCAGGGCCACACACTTGGCAGGCAGCATTATCTCTGCGTTTTACAGGTTTTCACAGTAAAACATCACTCTTCAAAATCATATGCAATAATGTTGTGAACGAACTTTTAAGCTGCTTAAGTAACCATCAGCTCACGAAAGGAAGAAATGAAGCACCTGTGCCACGGTGAACAGACGTGTAAACGTGTGCCAGTGCCACCACCAGCGGCTGAATCTCTGCAGGGCTTTTCCGTTCACCTGTTTGAAACTGCAGGGGGAGTGAGGCCAGCACCGTACCCACACCTGGATTTGAACCAGCTGCTACAGCTAGGAGACACCAGCTTTTAAAAATACCAGCAAATACTGTAGGATTAAAAATGCTCAGTTCATGTTTATCCAAGCTCCTGGCACACCAGCTTTGAGTCAGAATCACAGAATCACGAAGGCTGGAAAAGACCTCTAAGATCACTGAGTCAAATCATTAAAAAATGAAAAATGACTTGCAAAACATCCCCTCTCACACCACAGCATGAGGACAGGGTCCACTCCCCATCCCGATCCTTCACCATTCCAAGTGTTCGAGTATCCACCCAATGCACAGCTCCAAAGGATCCCCCAACCCCACGTGTGAGTGAGTGTGGGTTAAATACTGACTGGAAAGGAAGAGCACCACTGTTTGCAGCAGCAACGCAAGGGTGAGGCCTCAGCACTGTCACAGTCAAAGGGCTTGCAGGAAA
This sequence comes from Oriolus oriolus, assembly GCA_013400235.1. Classification (NCBI taxonomy): domain Eukaryota; kingdom Metazoa; phylum Chordata; class Aves; order Passeriformes; family Corvidae; genus Oriolus; species Oriolus oriolus. The sequence goes on along the minus strand of VXBT01008025.1, from coordinate 723,575 downwards.
GTGAGAAGAAAGTTTTTCTGCTTCCAAAATAATCCTGGGTATCCATTCTAGGACTCCAGTTTTGGATACCAGGAATGACAACAGAGCAGCTCGTTGAACAAAAGCTATTCAGAGTGGAGTATTTCACCCAAATAAGTGCAGTGATTGGCTGCAATATCTGATGCACAAGGAACACAGCAGAGAAAGACAGAGTAAAAAAAATACACTTTCTTCACCTGTGCTTTTTTCTTGAAATTTAATTTGCAAGGGATTCCTGATGCCAGCCTTTTCCCACACCAGTTTGCAGTCAGCCATCATTAAGTCCGGGAGTTGGGGCTGGGCTACCATGTACAGCCTCCTCTTTGCTAAACAACTCCTGTCCCACACTAAAAAAATAAAATTACTCTTACTAAATGGATTCTACTTTTTTAAAAAACAGAACACACTGTCTTCTAGACTTTAAATTCCAATACAGCCAACTAAATTAAAACAAAGCACACACTGCCAAACGTTCTTGCTAATAGACTAAAATCACTCTAGAAATTGAGCGTCAGTTAATCTTGCAGCTAAGAATATCACGTGGAGAAGACGAGAGGATCTTGCCAGTAATCTTAAAATGAAGACTGATAAGGCAAAAAATAACTCACAGCAGCTTGTGCTCACTTAATGTTCTCGTTGGTGGTTAATACCCCCAGCATCAAGGGGTGCTCACCGATCCAGGGCCACGGCGCTTTTCCAAAATAATCCCCAGGAATAAACAGCCCAGAAAGGTTATATCTGACACAGGATCACCCTCAGGCTAAAAAAGTGCTTTCAGCTACTCAATCCCTTTCTGAAAGAGGTGGCCTCGTGTCTGGGCATCAGCCCCTGCTTCTGCTGTGTTGTTGCCGTAACAGAGCAGAGGAGCTCTGAGCGCTGCCCGCTCTCCCCTGGCCGGACACAGCCCCGGTGTAAATCCTGCCCTGGGGTCCCGCTGGCTCCATCCCCGTCCCACTCCGGGCTGAGGTGGCAGCTGGGGGACAGCTGGGGCTCCTGGGGACACGGGCACTGCAGAGCCCTCGGAGAGCTGTGCCCGGGGAAGGGGCTGCAGCAGGGAGAGGGCGATGGGCTGCTTTGGGATCCCCATTGTTGGGCTACACTGTGTGCTGGAAGAGAAATTAGGCCTTGTTGGCTGCAGGTTCTCAGACCCGGAGGTGATCCTGGGATTACAGCCAGGTCACCGGGGATGGGCTGAGAGAGCATTGTGGGTTTCTAGACAGTGTCAGCCCTATGAGATGTGATAATTGCAGTTTGTGACCTTGTAAGGTATTGTTTACCTTTTACCATAATAGGCAATGTCTAGGAAATATTCCAGGTGATTGGGGAACACTGAGGTGAACTCATTCTTGTTTATATGAGGTGATTTCCTGTTTTTCCATTGGTATTTAAGGGAATTTCAGATACGCAATAAAGCTTTTTTCTTCTTGCACCTTTACCATGATGTTGCAGAGTCCCTGCCCATGCGTGAATACTGCACCCCACAGTGCTGCTGCTGCAGACCCCAGCAGAACCCCTTCCCCAGCTGCTCGGCCAGCTGCGCCCCAGAGTGACCGAGCAGAGGACACGCTGCTGCGGGACCGTGGGCCTGCTCTGAGCCTGTGCAACGCCTTCCTGGAGCAGGATCCAGCTCCTCTGGGTCTGCTCCCTCCACCAAGGCCACGGGCAGCTGCTGGGCAGCCCGAGAGATGAATCCCAGCCAGAACACAAACCACAGCAACGCCTGGATCACAGCGGGCCTCCTGTCCCAGAGCAGACACTGATCACTGACCGAGGCTGTTGTCAAGCTCATTAAATTAAAGCACCCATCTCCACAAACCTTACCAATAAACCAGAATGGAGATGAGTTTCAGCAGCTCTTCTCTTGGGAGTGGAGGGGAGTTATCAGCCAAGCCCAGACATGAACAGGACCTAAACAGGAGCTAAAAAGCAGAGGAATTCCAACCCTGCCTCTCATCTGCCTCTTGGAAATCCATTTCTCAGATAACTAAAAGGCAGATAAATTATAAAAAAAGATCTGCACTAAGTAGACCATTTGTTTTCAGGGATGTAAGTGGCAAATGCTGAATTTCTTTTTCATCTTGCCTTGAGTTGCAGCAAACTGTCACTCTTACATGGGCAGCAAGGGAAAAACATACTTATTATTAGAAAACAATCACTGCCAGATCTGATAACAATCTGACATTAACAACTGCGGGGATTCTGCTGCCAAGGATGTCTTGTGTTATTTAGAAAACAAAAAAGAAAAAATTCCTGAGGGGGGAAAGCACACAAACAAATAATTGTTTTACATCCTATTAATAAACCTCTACAGCTCACGCCTCCCTCAGAAAACGCTTACAGTCCTGCTATCCCCTTCCAGAGCAAGTTACCAAATCACATTTAACATTCCTGAGGTTAAAAAAACCCAATCACAGCTGTCCTAGAACCTGCCACAAACCCGGGGGTCTGTTTTTATCCAACCACTCTACAGTGGGACACGACCTCCTTTTTGCAGTGGCTCCTGCTCCCCCCAGCCAAGGCTGGAAGGATTTACTCCCGCCTTTGTTTTTCCAGTCTTAATCCCTGCATGCAGCACGAGCTGCACAGGCAGCACCACTCACACAGCCCCACGTTACAGAGGCCACCATCAGCTTTTAGGTGACTCGAGCTGGGTACAAAATTCTCCACTTGGCTCCTGACTTCCAGCTCCAACCAGTGGGGGATCTGTCACCCTACCGACCCCATGCAAACCCAGCTGAAGCCTTCTGACAGCAAATATTTTGGCTGCACATTTTGAGGACACACCTAAATGGACCCCGATGTGCACGGGCAGTAACAGCATTAAGTGAGTGGCAAAACACCAGAGGGTTTTTGAGTTTCACCAAAGGCTGGAGGATAGTTTGACTTCTCTACAAGAGGTTAGGAAGTCACTAAAAAAAAAACCCCAGAGCTAATCACAGCACTGAAAGGGCCAGAAAACCATGTGGATATCCAGGTGCATCTAAATACGTGAAGTTACAATCTAGATGGTTCAAATAAAGGAAGACAGTCTCTCATTTTAGTTTTTAAATGTCTTGAAGGACTCAACCAGAGCGGGCACTGCAGGTGCTGAAGTTCCTGTGTTCACTGAAGTCACTAAGTTCACTGAAGTTCCTGTGTCCACTGCTCACGTTGAATTCACAGCAGAATCCTTCTAGAGGGGAATTACATTTCCAGTTGTTGGGGTTTTTTCACACACCTGATGCTACAGTGTGTACTGTAGTTTCTTACTACAGTCAGAGTTTGTATCTGCTCTTAGGTTTCACAGCAAAAGCCTTTTTTGGCCAAGTTCAGGTTCCCTGTGTGCAGACACAGGGGGGATTTGAGTGGGGTGTGTGGAAACTGTTTTCACAAAACACTCTCCCACCTGAAAATGAAGTTTTGTTTCTTCACTGGTGTTTTCTGGAGTTCCAAACAAACCTTTGCACTCTGCACCACTCAGCATTACTGTTCTCACCCCTTTGCAAGGACCTTCTGCAAGTGAAACCCTCAGCTGTGCCCCCAGGCTCACAGAAGACACTCCAGCACTGAAAATGAGATAAAAGCTGCAGCCCATCTTGAACACACCATGGAAATCTGTCTTTGCCCAAGAGTCCTCTGCATTCTCGTGGCCATTCCTGAACACAGGCACCCACCCAGTACCTGTGTGACAGGACACAAGCACATCCTGAACTGCTCCACATTTACACAAGGTGCTGGATTTAAACCAAGACACTGCCCAGGACTGGCTGGGGCAACAAAAGGCATCGCTGCGCTCACAGAGAACCACGGGGCCTCCAGCAGTGGCACTGTGGGAGCAGGGCTGAACCCAGGGGACACAGAACCACGGAATCCTAGAATGGTTTGGGCTGGAAGGGCCCCTAAAGATCATCTCGTTCCACCCCTCTACCACATACTGAACTTCATCCAGCTCCAACTCCTCCATCAAATACCAAACTTCTTGGGGACAGATGCCCAAATCTCACTGATGGTCCCTGCCTGCTCCATCGCTCGTAAAAGGCCTTTGCAAGATGAATCCCACAAACAGGAGACTCCCTGGTTGGGTTTTCCTCCTCCCCTGTGCTTTCCATTGTCCTTGTTTTGTTCTGGCTGTCGGTTTGGGTTTTTTTCCCTGCAGTGGTGGAACACAGAGCTCGTGGAGTGTGTAACCCTGACAGGCCTGGAGCTGCTCCTGCCCCAGCCCAGCCCTGGGCGGGCTCTGGGCGCTCTTCTCCTCACACTCTCCAGTTAATGCCTCTGGAGGGTGACCTGGGCACCAGCTCTGCCCTGATGTGAGTGCAAATCACTTGCCAAGCTTAGTTTCATTGTGACTGTGCCTACCAGGGAAGGGTCACTTACAGACTCCATCATCTCCTTCCTTGTCTCCAAAGATTATAATTTGTCCATTGCAATTCACATCAGGATGCAATTTGGCAGGTAAGTTAGAAGTCTGGAGGCAATTATTTTCCTTTCTTTGGAGAAATGGGTTATATTCATTCAGTTATTTCTCAGTTATTTATTTTAGATGGAGCACAAGGGGGGAAGAAAGGGAAAGGAAAACAAGATGGGTTTAGATTTTATGATAGGATTGACACTCGATGTTTTGACATCTTAGCAGGGTTGATTATACTGATGTATGCAATCCATGCATCTAATTCCACCCAAGAGGAAAGGGCTGTAAGAGGAGCGTCTCAGCTCTTGCAGCCAGGACTTCGTGTGCCAATGAAAACAACCATTATGGCAAACCCTGAGCACTCTCCCCCATAGAACAGTTACAGGTATTATTAGCCAGCGTAAACCACCTCATTTGTAACAGCTGAAACTTCTTCCTTTGAATCCGATGAGTGATGTGCTGCTCTCAGCTTACCAGGAAACACCCTTCTCATCCCAGTGCTTTTCCTCAGAAACACAGCCAAAAAAGACATTTAAATTACACCCAGGCTTTTACACCAGCACAGGTGACAGGGACCTTCCTGCCCAGACCTTCCCCTCACTCCTGCCCCCGAGCTGGCCCTGCTATGACCTCTCTTGCCAAACACACCCCTGATGTTCACGCCATCATCCAGCCTTGCCTGTGCCTAGGAGTTCTCTGGACACCACAAATCAGAGGGATAATGCCCAGATCTAAGGAATAACCCAGACAAAATAGAAAGGATTAGATATGGGTGAGTGGCTTTCACCCACCACAGCCTCCTTGTACAGCTTTAGTGGGCTCTGGTAGAGGTCAAGACAGGTTCCCAGCTGGATTTTTCCAGACCCTACAATAATTACTTGTCTTTTCACCTTTATCTTTCTACCCTGTAAAATATGGTTTCCACATGGCTCAAAGGATAACTACCAGAAGTCTTCCCTTTTCCCACTGGTACTCACCAGATATATTTGGAAAGGAATTTCACTGAGCCCAGGTCTGTCAGCAGGTCCCAGGGTGGACTCAGCCCTGTGTTACCCTTTCACAGCATCCCAGAACGGTTTGGGTTGCAAGGGACTTCAAATATCATCCAGTTCCACCCCCTGCCATGGCAGGGACACCTCCCACTGTCCCAGGCTGCTCCCAGCCCCGTCCAGCCTGGCCTTGGGCACTGCCAGGGATCCAGGGGCAGCCACAGCTGCTCTGGGCACCCTGTGCCAGGGCCTCCCACCCTCACAGGGAACAATTTTTTCCCGATTTTCAATCTCACTCTACTCTCAGTTACCTTCCTATCAATCACTAAACCCACTCCCAAGCTCATTTCCATTTTAAAAAGCAAATTATTAGGAAAGAGTGGTTCCAGAACTCCTATTTATTGGAGCAAGTGATTACTTATTTCAGCAGTTAAAAAGAAGATGCAGTAAGTTTTATTTTAGCCAATTAAAGAAGTTCCACGTGAACTCCCCGTCAGCCCCAACCAATTCCACGTGAGCACAGCAATGTGCAAAGCTGCCACTGAAACAGTTCAGTGAGCCTTAGCCCAGAATAAATTTGCCAGATCAGATCTTTACTTGAAAACTGAATTTTAGGAAACTGCAGCTTTTCTTGCAAATCTTTTCAGGCACTGTGCCCTGTAAAACAGCCAGTGAGATTTCGCTGACATTCCAGTGGAAGCCTAAGTTTTATCAGAGACTGTAAAGGTTTAAAGTCACAGTATAATCTCACCTCCAGGTTCTGGGGCCCACTTCCCTTATCAATTAACCTGTCAGCTGACAGTTGGCTCTAATTAATCAAATCCTTTTTTAATGAAAAGAATTTGCCTTGAGCACAGTTTGTCAGCTCCAGAACCACTCTCCAGTCGGGAGCATGTCGCAGCAAACCCCATTAAATACCTGCAGAGAACCCAACACCAGCAGCAACCTCACACCCCCCTTGGCTGCTGCAGACAGCTATAATGTTATTTTTCCATGTCTGTATCCTGCTGCCACAGGAGGCTCTTTCCTACAAAAACCTGCCCTTGCATTTGGCCCTGATGCACCTCTGTTCCAGCTGCTGGCAGAAGTTTGTGCATCCATAATCCCAGAGCAGAGAGGCTCCCACACAAACTCCCAACACCAGAGACCTCTGAGAACCCTTTTCTGGGGAATACTCAGTGTCTGAGATGGACATTTCTCAAAATGCACACAAGGAGTCATCCAGAACCCTGGCTCCAAGAATGAGATTTTAGACTTATTTCTTTTTAAATGATACAGTGACAGACTCTGTGGATTCCGTGGACTTTGAGACTTTATGGACACTCAGCCTTCATGGACACTCAGACTTCACAGCCACACCACAGGCCACACTCCCATCCTCTGGAAAAGCCAGAGTTTGGGAAGAACTGCCCACACACCACCCCTGCCCTGTGCATTCCCCGGGTGGGAGGAGAGGGACACAGGGAGCTTTTCCCTGGGAGCAGTGCGTTAGGAAAACAGGAATAATCCCTGTGCTACTGATCCCCCTGCTCCCCGAGGCTTCAGAGGCCCTGGGATCACATCTGTCATCTTCTGCAAGTGTTAGCAAACAAAATTACAAGTTTTAACGCTACAGGTTCCAACAAATTCCCCTTGCCCTCAGAGCAGCAACAGACTTAAAAATAGATGTAATGAGCAGCTTTGGATCTGCATAAATCCCCCATGGAGTTCATTAATGATTTCATTTTTGGCAAGACACCATGTCAAACGAGGGAGCGTTATTAAAAACACACACAGATATATGTACCTGAAACTGCATTCCTGCAGATGCTCAGGGAGAGAAGGAGGCTGTGTAATTTTGGTTTACCTTTAAAGAACATGATTGTAACGGCGTGTAGCTGCAAAGCCTTTTGTTCTCACAACTAATTGCAGCTCTCCAAGGGACGCCGGAATCTGCAATTATTTTTATATTTGAGAAAATAGGATTTGAAAGTTTACCATGGAATCGTGGGGTGCTTTGGGTTGGAATGGACCCCAAAGCCCATCCAGTGCCACCCCTGCCATGGCAGGGACACCTCCCACTGTCCCAGGCTGCTCCCAGCCCCAATGTCCAGCCTGGCCTTGGGCACTGCCAGGGATCCAGGGGCAGCCACAGCTGCTCTGGGCACCCTGTGCCAGGGCCTCCCCACCCTCCCAGGGAACAATTCCTTCCCAATATCCCATCCAGCCCTGCCCTCTGGCAGTGGGAAGCCATTCCCCGGGTCCTGTCCCTCCATCCCTTGTCCCCAATCCCTCTCCAGCTCCCTGTGACTCCTGGAGGCACTGGAAGGCCACAATAAGGTCATTCCCGAGCCTTCTCTTCACCAACAATCCCAACTCTCTCAGCCTTTCCTCACGGCAGAGCAGCTCCAGCCCTTGGAGCATCTTCATGGCCTCCCCTGGACTCCTTCCAACCTTTCCAGCCCTGCAGTTAAACACAAGCAGCTCCGATCCTGCCGCTGTTTGTTCCTAACCTGCGCAATTCGAGGTGAATTATTGCTCCGTGAGGCTCCCATTTCACACCACGGCTGCTGGTGCACGAAACCCCAGGAATGTGCCTGTTGACAAGGCAAGGTTCAGCACGTCCATCACCAAACCACCCTCAGGAAATTCGCTGCTGGCTGATGTGTTGTTGTTGCAAGAAGAGAAAACTCAAACACAGCGTGTCAAAAAGTATGTGCTGCCTCCACCTCCCGCTTACTCCTCAGGGGAAAAGGTAAATAGAGTGTAAGCAATTCTTTCTTTTTTCAAAAGAAAAAAGTCTAAGCTGCCTGAGACGTAGGGAAATCATTTACCTTCTGCCTGTCAGAGCAAGTTCTCTGCATGCTTTTTCCATATTCAAACCACAGCCCAACAGAATGGATTCACTCCATCTACAAAGGGCAAAGTTAAAGTCGCAGAGAGAAAATTAAAGCCCAGTGATAAACTCCGGGTTTTAAGCAGTGCTTAAGTTCCACAGTTAGCCAGAGGAAAGCAAATAAAACCTAAATATTCAAATGGAGACTGCTAAAGTCTGTTTATCATTTCCTGAAGAATCAGCTCAAAGACAGAATCCTATTCCCTGCTTCCTGTTTGCATTTGGAAATTACTTTATCCACAATATGTTTACTAAAATAAGCAACATGAACACATAAATTCTGAAAGCAGGTTTTTACCCACAAACCAGGCTGACCTCTGAGCTTTGAAGTTTCCATAGCTGCCCTGGTTTTTTTGGCCACTCCTCGTTCTGACTGCTAGCAGCAGAAGAACCATAAAACATCGCAGAAGAATGCTACAGATTCTTTGCCAAAACAAGTAAGCATCTTTCTGAATCACTTCCAGTAACACCACAGTGCTGCTGCTCCCTCCTTCCCCACGCTCTGCTTACCAACACTGCCTGCCTGAGCACAGCAAACAAACACAGAACAGCAACAGCAACATCCTCACTCGGTGCTCGGCTGCTGGTACCACCTGGGCACACACCAGGACCGACTGGGCTGAAAATCCCAACCTGCTACTCACTCAAAGGCACAGAAAAGGTAACTGTTAAAAAAGGAGTGATTCCAGGAAATGTCAGGCTACAGAGCCTCTCACACACCTGTGAACGCAGCCGCTCTATTTTATCACATTCGTTAAATCACATAGGGTTAGTAGTGTCAGCTGCTCACAGAACCCCAGGAAGTTTGCTTGGAAGGACCTTAAAGCCCCTCCAGTGCCACCCCTGCCATGGGCAGGGACACCTCCCACTGTCCCAGGCTGCTCCCAGCCCCGTCCAGCCTGGCCTTGGGCACTGCCAGGGATCCAGGGGCAGCCACAGCTGCTCTGGGCACCCTGTGCCAGGGCCTCCCCACCCTGGAGAACTTCTTCCCCATATCCCATCCAGCCCTGTCCTCCTTCAGCTCAAAGCCATTCCCCCTGTCCTATCAGACACAGATGTGCACTCCAGGGCTCCAGGGTGTTTTCCTGCAGCTCCCTGGACACCCTGCAGCCCCGCACTGCCAGAGCCCTGGGGGATGTGGGATTCTCCAGGGGGACGGGCAGAGCACTGCCAGGGCTGTGCTGTCAAAGGGCAGCACCCAACGCTCCCTGAGGATGTGGGACTGTGCCCCTGTGCCAGGTGTTGGCACAGCCCACCTGACCCACAGGCCTGCAGGACAGTGACTGCCCCAAAGGCACCATCCCCCTTTCGGGGACCCTGGCGCAGCCATCGCTGCCTTCTCAGGACACATTAACACACTCCAAAGACAAGAGGTCTCGTTGCTTCTGTGTAAACTGCCAGAGCAATCAAAACCAGCATCAGAGACAAGCTACTGGCTAATCTAATTTTTAAGTATGCACAGCAATCAACCTTAAATTAATGATAATTTCAGACTAAAAGGCGAAGACATCACTTCCCGGCGCACCCACAGACCCCCTCAGATGACAGTGTGCGAGTGCCATTGTTTTTCAATTATTATTTCTTCGAATGCCTTTGTTAAGCCTTTGTTCCAAGCTGCCAGCCCTTTACCTGCAGGAAAATGACAGTGACTTGTCCTGGGCTGCTGGGGAGATGGCACACACGCCATCCCAAGCTGTCCCCTGCGTCCCAGCCCTCTCTGAAGCGTGGTGCCTGCTGTCACCGGGGGCTGTGCACACAGCAGGCTCTGGCAGCTCGCTGTGCTTAGGGTTTGCTTCACCCAATTATTTGTTTGTCACTGAGAGACCTGCGTATCGAGCAGGTATTGTCAAGTTATTTTTGGCCCCTGATATAGTGGCAAAACATAATGAGGCCTTGAGGTGAACAACCACCTTGGCAGCAAGGCACGGAGCTGATGTGCTGTTGAAAGGTCGAAGAGCAATTAGGTTATTTGAGTAAGAGGAGATGCTGGGCAGGGCATGTGAAGACAGAGAAAACCAGCTTAAGTATTGAAACACCACCCCCCTCCTTCAAGTTGTCAGCTAACTATTTAAGCAAGGTGTTAATTTACTTCAGGCTGCATTGTCGACAAGCTTAATTTTTTTTATTAATTCAAAAGATGCACGGACTTGTCCCACATGCACACATCACCCAGCCCTTTCCAGACAAGTGGAGCAGCTTGCCAGATGATTGTTATCACCATTTAATTGTATTACAGTGATTCCCACAGGTCCTGGCCGTGGGCCTGGTGTGCACAGAGTGAGGGGCTGTGCAAACAGGGCCAAAGGCGGTCTGAGGAGTGGTACCTTCAGCGTGAGAGTCAGCGTCAGGTACAGAGAGCAGATTCAGAAGCAGATGGAGAACCAGCTCAGTCGAGACCCGTCACCCCACGAGGCAGCTCACAGGATGCCAAAGGCGTGGAGAGACCTGAGGAGCACGAGGGTAGGGCACAAGTCCTCTCTCCTGCCCTGTGGGTGTCACCTGGTGTCCATGGGACTGGTCAGGGCATGGTGTCACACCCGTGGTGCCCCCAAGCACTGCGCAGCACCTCAGAACCCTCACACCCCCACAACCATCGTGCTGCTCACGCTGTGGGGAGTGGTTCTGACCGGGCTGACTGATCAAACCGGGCTTTATCAACTCAAACTCGACATCACATCCGGTCTACATCAGAGGAAGTGCACACAGCATCTGAGGGCCTGGCAGCACTGGGCCATGGTCTTTTAAAGAATCGCAGAATCATGGAATGGTTTGGGTTGGAAAAAACGTCAGAGCTCATCTCATTCCAACCCCCCTTCCATGGGACACCTTCCGCTATCCCAGGGTGCTCCAAGCCCCATCCAGCCTGGCCTTGGACACTTCCAGAGGGTCATTTTAGGAAGATATTTATTTTTGTAAAGTATTTATGCAGATACACCTACAGGAAAACACTCTGTAAGATAAGCACCCTCCAAGTGCGAATTCACAGGTCACTAATTTGGGCATAACATATCTAGAGAAACCACTGAGAAAATACAAGAGCAGGTACAACAGCCAAGTTTTAGGAAGGAACACTGACCACAGCATGGAAAAACAGCTGTTAGACATGAAAAATGACCTTTGCAACACAGAAACAAGAATTTTCTAATTCAATCCATAGAGCCAGTTGGTTTTGCTTTAACCTTTCAAGTGGTCAAGGACGAGGTTCTGCACCCAAAAGTTATGATTTCTCTTGGAGCCTGGACTGAGCAGGTCACAGGGAGGCTCTGTTTGCTCATGGCTGTGGCTGAGGGCTGGCTGCAGATGGCAGGACATCCCTCTTCCTGCACAGGGAGCAGTACCACAGGCCCAGGGACATCCCCAGTGCCGTGTGAGCTCATCCCTCTGAGCACTACAGGCGATTGCTGGTTGTTCCAAGGGTTGCTGACCCCGTCTGCAGCCGGACACGACTGGGTTACAATGAGCTGGCTGCTCGAGAGCCACGACTTCAGCACGACTCTGGCTGGAGCTCTCTGCTTTAAATGTGTGATACAGCCATGGGATTTCTCTTGGCGTGGTGAAAGAGGCTGAGCCTGGTGTTCTGGGATTGCCAGGATTGCTCCTGAGCATGCTCTCGTCCCTGAATGTGTTCAGAGAACCTGGCACAACCCTCCCACGCTGCTCCTTCCACGACCCTGACTGCTTTCCACCCACAAGGCAAACCTTTCCCAGATCCCAAAGGCTCTGGAGGCTGTGTATTCATACAGCAACAATCCTCTCCTTCACAACAACACCCACTGGACTGGGAGTTAGAAACACAAGGCTGAACTTCTGGCAATGAGCAAAGACCAGAACAAAGACCAAGATCATTCCTCTGCCTTTCCTGACGAAGGGGTGAGGTGAGAGCCCAGGAGCTCTCCCCATTTCTTCCACATGAAAACCGCATGAGACCTGTTCAGACCTCAGGAAGATCATCAGGAGAACCTGAAGAACAGTACCTAAAGAACCTCTCCTAGAGGCAATCAGATGGGAGAGGAAAGATTCCAGCTGTTCTCTCTCAGGAAGTGTCAGAAGCTCAGCATCAGACTTTCCATCTCTCACAGCCTGAAGTGTCTCCTTGCCTCGCTAAACCAGAACACCCTGGGATCAACCACCTTGGGAGAGTAATTCCCTGAATGACAGCAGTGTCTTTATGCTGCCCCAGGGTGCCAGGAGAGCTGGTAGTGGAAGTTCTGAAGCTGACCCAGCCCTGACGCTGAGATCCACAGCAGGCACTGTGCTCCTGGCACAGCTTCCCAACCCTCCCCAGGGGCAGTAGGTCCCGCCTGGCACTGAAAAACTGCCAAAGTCAGATCTTAACAATCATTTATCTCAGCAACAAAGGCAAGGAGAAAAGAAAAAACCCAACAGTTATTATCACAGGACAGAACAAACTGGTGCTGAGGTCCCCAAGCAGCTCCCACACCTGCTGAAAGCTGCACAGGCCCCAGGCATACAACCCCCGGCAATAAACCCAGCCAGCAGCAGCACAACCAGGGCTTTGCTCATCTGCTTTTGATTTTCAAATGCTGCTTCTCTTAACAAATGAAGTTTCAGTGCTTCTGGGACCAACAACCTAGCAAATGAACTAAGTATTTATTTGTGGCTTTATTACTCGGCAGACGCATTTCCATGGAGTCGTTTTTGCTTAGGACCCAGCCTGCTCTGCAGCAGCTGTTTTCTATTACAAGCCACTCAAATTCCTTTGCCTCTAATTTCTAAAAGTGCCCACTAACTTGAAATATTTGGAAACTACAGCAAATGCCTGTGGGAGCTCAGCAGCAGTTTCACCTCGTCCCTCTGCCCAGGTTCCTCCCCATGTCCCTCACCAAGGACTGAGCTAGCCCAGGTGGCCCCAGTTCTCCAGATCCCCCAAGCCTCCAGACCCCACAATGTTTGTGAAACCCCATGAAGGACCCAGAGAGTACAAAGTCCCCATCCAGCAGGTTCCCATGGGGGCTGGAGGGGAAGGTGGTTTGGCCCATGCCATGCATGACTTTTGAATCACTACAGGGGAACAGGGGGAACAGGAGGTTTGGGGAGCTCCTCTGACTGTGATCAGGAGATTGGAATAAATCAGGTGCTCTGGAGAGGTCAGGGCAAGCTGTGAGTGTGCCTTGAGCCAGGATTTCCAGTGCCAGGGGAAATCCTGCTGCAGTAACACAGACTCCAGCTCTGGTGGGGTTTGTGCTGCTGGACTCATAAAGTCTCTCCTGGCCCCACTCTGAACAGCCTTAGCAAGCTGAGGTCTTCAGCTCCAAAAAAAGGAACAGGTTTCTCGAGAACAACATTTTTGGCTTAAAAATTCTTGACTGTGGGAGTGGTGAGGCCCTGGCACAGGGTGCCCAGAGCAGCTGTGGCTGCCCCTGGATCCCTGGCAGTGCCCAAGGCCAGGCTGGACAGGGCTGGGAGCAGCCTGGGATGGTGGGGGGTGTCCCTGCCCATGGCAGGGCGGGCACCAGATGAGGTTTAGGGCTCCTTCCAACCCAGCCCGTTCTGGGATTCCACAATTCTGTGATAATCACAGCAGGAGCCCCCACCCAGCTCCCACCTCCCTCTCCCAGCACATGTAAGTCAAGGCCATTAACTGCTCTGAAGGGCACTTCACTCGGTTTATCTGCTCCTCTGTTTGCCACTTTTTAAGTACACACTGATATTGGCTTTTTTTAACCACTTGAACACTGTGCAAGGCCCTTTCAGACACACTTGAGGCCTCTCTCAGCCAGCCACATCCACCTTGGAAAACAGCTCCTGTGACACTGAATAACTGAATGCCTTGGACAGCACCAGGACAAGTGGTGACGGCAGCTGAAGCCGTGTCCTGATCCTGGACCGATCCTCCAGCACCTCGGTGGGGGCAGCCCCTCTGCCCTTGCCCAGGCTCTGCCTCCTCCCACCCCATCTTGCACTTGAGCAACTCAGCTGCAAAATCATCCTCCTCTTTTTCTTGGTTTTTTTGCTGTGTTCAGGTTTCTGGTGAGAAATCACTCAGCTCCCACCGCCCAACTTTGGTGCCCAAAGCCAGGGCACACCCATGTGGGGGAAGAGAACGGGACCTGCTGGGGACAGGGACAGCAAAAGGGGCTTGAGTCCTCCTCATTCACCAAGGTCCAGCAGGGATAAGAAAAAAGGAAATCTCAGTGATCCTGGGGGGCTGAGAGTGCCCAGGGTGTCCCAGGATTTATTTCTGTGGCTCTCACCCAGCAGAGCACTCAGGTAAACACTGGGTGTTACCAAACGTTTGAAGTCAGTGGAGCAAGGAGGCACAACTCTGAGCTGCAGCCTAAGCCAGGACAAAGCAGGGTCTGTTCATTCTGCCCCCTGAGCCCAGAAATGCCCTCTCACAATCCCTTCCCTCTCTTGAGACTCACAGCATCCCTTCATAACCAGGCCCTGCCTCTTCCTTTGGATAATCTGCACTGAGCCATGAGAAAGCTAAAAATTCACCAGATTAAAGTCTCATCCTTCACAAAGTCTTCTTTGCCACCAGAAGGAACGTGGCAGCTCTCACTGGGAAGCTTGATTTCAGTTTTTCGGCCTACTCAGACAAATATTATTGCACTCAGGTCATACACCAAAGAGTTTCTTCACATGTTCAGACTCTGTGTTTTTCTAGGGGAAAAAAAAAAAAGAAGCAGAGATTTTGGAAAGCAACAGTGGGATCTGCCTGTGGTTCTGCGCTCCTATTCCCACACTTTGGAAAACAACGACTAATTCATAGAACTTCATGGGCTTTTGTGGGCAGTCTGCATGATAAAATAACATCTGACTTTGTGGGATCATTTTATGTGGAGAAACATCTAAAATATGTCAGGGTGGTGATTAATCATGGAATGGTTCGGGTTGCAAAGGACCTTAAAGCTCATCTCATTCCACCCCATGCTGTGGACAGGGACACTTCCACCAGACCTGGATGCTCCAAGCCCCGTCCAACCTTTTTGAAGGCAAAAAGCATTCTTGTTTGGGGCACAGCTGAGAACTGGAAGAAAAAAAAATCCTCTTTGCTTTGGTTTTAAGAACCTTTTAAGACTTTATTAAAAGAATTACAAAAGGAAAAAAAAACCCACACTTTTTCATAGACATCCCTGCAAAACTCCTACTGACACCCAGAGTGTCAAGACCGTAGGATGGGGGATATTTTGGGGTGCTTTTGTTTTTTTTTTTAAATTAACAATATCTGTCTAACAGCCCTTGCTCAGGCTGGGTAATTGTGCCAAGTGAGGAGGCCTGAGATCCTCTGGAGGAAGGGCTTGGGAGGTGACCTGGAGGGTTGGGGGCACAGCTGGGTGTTTGGGAAGCCTGGGCAAGCCGTGTACCCCATACCCACACCCCAAGCACCCCACAGCCACACCCTGAGCACGTTCTGCACAGCTCTCCTGACTTCAAACCATCATAAGAGAGAGGCTGGTGGTGCAGCTTGGATGGTGGCTGGGAATCCACCACTTCTCTCTGGAGGTGAAGTATATTTATGGCCCATTCCTTCTCTTTTTTAAATTTTATTCTCCAGCCACGCAGGGCACCCAATCCCCCACAACATTCCAGGGTGCTGCTGGAGGCACCGCTGCTCCCCACGAGGGCTGGGAGTGACAGGGGCACGCTCTGGGACTGCCCTGTGCTGGCTGCTCCCTCCCTGCAGCTGGGCCCTGTGTGCTCCCACAGGCTTGGAGGGAGCCCTTTGGTCCTCCCACAGCCCAAGCAAGGGGCGGTGGAAGCAGAGCCCATCCAGTTCCAACATTAAATGACAAACCCAGCGAAGGAACCCACGCTGTCCAGTGTTATCTACAACCACTGATCCACTGCGGGGTGCCCCTGGCTTAACTCCTGGCTTAAACCCAGGTTAAACCCGGGTTAAACGCACTGCCAGGCTGAGCCTGCTGGCAGGGGAGGCCCTGCTCCGGTGACACCCTGCTGGTGCCCACCTGATGCAAACGTGGCCCCTCCACTGTGACACTGCTGCGCTTTTCCCGTGGAAATGAAACGCACTTGATAAGATAACAAACGCCTGGCAAAGCACACTGCAGCTACGTGAGAACAGGAGGGGGGAACCAACCCTTGTATAAGCGGCAAAACAATACAGCTTTATCTAATCTCAGCAACTTATTGCTGCTTGTCTGCCTGTGTGTGTTTTACTGACAAAATAAAATAAATTGAATCAGCTCACACACGATAACATGCTCTTTCCTACCTCATACTAATTGCTTGGCTAATTGATGTTTGTTGAACTTTCTCCATTTCATTGAGTGATTAGGTACAAAGCTAACAGTTGACATCTGTAGGCGCTTAACTGGCGTCTGTAATTACTGTTAATGTTAAATAATTGTTAGTTAATTGGAGTGGTAACTGACTGAATGGAATCCAGATTGTGAAGCAAAAAGAGACCTAGTTAAATAAACATACATTTTCAGAGAAAATAACATTTTATTACAAGGGAGAGACTAACAGCAGGCCAGATAGGGGAGGTCTGCAGGATGCTCTGTTTACCAGATCTCACAGCAGCCTCCAGCCTGGACTTCCCCAGCCGCAGGCATGGCAAGGCAGGATCTTTGTCACCAAAACACTCCTATCTCAAGATTTCTTCCACCTTTTTTTGAACCAATTAGCACAATTTTATGGCCCGACACTGATGCCTTTTTTGAGAAAATCAAATCTAGGCTAATCTACAAAACAAATATTCCCTCCACATTTGATACAATTGTGTGAGCAAATACTGCCTTTTTGCTCCCTAGACTGGAATAGCTTGACTTTGCAAAAATCCACAGCCTTAAATGACCTCTTGGGGGCACATGATCACCAACTGACCACAAAGGGTACTTGACACCAGCCCAAAGGGGCAGGGATGCCCAGAACAACACTTCCAACTCCTCCCTCTGCCGTTTTGGTCAAGAAAAGCCAGCGCCTTCAGGTGCTTGTACCACGCTGGCTGCCTTCTGCTTTTGTTTTGAATTAGTAAATTTAAAGTTACCAGTGAAGCTTTCCTTGAAAGGCTCCTATTTTGTAAGTTTAACGATTTAAGGATCTGAAACATTTTGGAAGAGGCTACTTCAGATTTTCACCTGCTCCTCTGGGCACATCACATTATCCAAAGACCTCTTCCTGCAGCTACAGAACAGCCCTGGCACCCCACAGCTCTGGCACCTCCTGGCACTGGGATCCCACAGCTCTGGCACCTCTCTGCACTGGGATCCCACAGCTCTGGCACCTCCCAGCACTGGGATCCCACAGCTCTGGCACCTCTCTGCACTGGGATCCCACAGCTCTGGCACGTCCTGGCACTGGGACCCCACAGCTCTGGCACCTCTCTGCACTGGGATCCCACAGCTCTGGCACGTCCTGGCACTGGGACCCCACAGCTCTGGCTCCTCCCAGCACTGGGACCCCACAGCTCTCGCACCCCACAGCTCTGGCACCTCCCGGCACTGGGATCCCACAGCTCTGGCACCTCCTGGCACTGGGACCCCACAGCTCTGGCACCTCCTGGCACTGGGACCCCACAGCTCTGGCACCTCCCAGCACTGGGATCCCACAGCTCTGGCACCTCCCAGCACTGGGACCCCACAGCTCTGGCACCCCACAGCTCAGCTGGCAGCCACAGTCCAGCCAAGAAACCACCAGCACGCAGAGAAGGAGAGGGCATGGAAGGCGTAGGACTGGAGAGGGGTGGTTTTTGCTTAGGAGATGCAGCCATAAAGGATGTTATGAACAAATTCCTTGCTCAGATAAAGCCTCCCTGGCACAGGAATAGCTGTCTCACTCTTCTGTGCAGCAGAACAAAGCACCATCTCCAGACATTTATCGACCTTTTTGTCTGCTTCGCTCGGAAGTCAGAGTGAAGTGACCCAGCAGCTCTTCTAATCTAACCCGGGGTACCAGAAACCCGGGCTCTCCAAACCNGCACTGGGACCCCACAGCGCTGGCACCTCCCGGCACTGGGCCCCCGCAGCTCTGGCACCTCCTGGCACTGGGACCCCACAGCTCTGGCACCTCCCAGCACTGGGATCCCACAGCTCTGGCACCTCCCAGCACTGGGACCCCACAGCTCTGGCACCCCACAGCTCAGCTGGCAGCCACAGTCCAGCCAAGAAACCACCAGCACGCAGAGAAGGAGAGGGCATGGAAGGCGTAGGACTGGAGAGGGGTGGTTTTTGCTTAGGAGATGCAGCCATAAAGGATGTTATGAACAAATTCCTTGCTCAGATAAAGCCTCCCTGGCACAGGAATAGCTGTCTCACTCTTCTGTGCAGCAGAACAAAGCACCATCTCCAGACATTTATCGACCTTTTTGTCTGCTTCGCTCGGAAGTCAGAGTGAAGTGACCCAGCAGCTCTTCTAATCTAACCCGGGGTACCAGAAACCCGGGCTCTCCAAACCCACAGCTTCTTCCAGTGCTCAGCCTCTCCCTAATGAGACACTGAACTTCCACATGGAAAATACTGAAGAGCCATTTGAAAGCCACAAAACAGCAGCAAACCAGGGATTCAAAGCCAGCAGGGAAGCCTCCGCCGGAAAGGCGAGGGGACACCACTGCCGGGGTGTCACTTGTAGGGGTGAGCCATCGGAACTGCCACAAAACCAGACATCTGGGGTGATCCAGCAGCCCCCGAGGTCTGCTGGCCTGGGGTCAGCTCCCTGCAGTGCTGGGGCTGCTCCAGAGCTCCGAGAGCAAGGGAGGAAGAGGCAGCAGGGAGGGCCAACATCTACACAGCAGCCACCCCAGAAATCGCCAGCGAGGCTGAGAACACACCCCAAGCGAGTGAGGATGTTCTGTGGATTCCTCCAGACCCCGGGAAGGAGGGAGGCAGCCCCAGCCAGTCCCCACTGACCATGGTAACACTGCACATGTGCTGCCTGCGTTGCACTGGATCCACTCACATCCGTGGGGATGGTTCACTGAGAGTGAGAGCACCTCTCCACAGCCAAGGATCTCCTGTGAACGGATCAGCAGGGAAGGAATTGCCAGCTTTAGCTCCCTGCTTGTTTACAGAAACAGATGCTGTAGAGGATCCTCAAGAAATGCTTCACCACAGACAGCCAAGGGGAGAAACAACAACACGCCTGTTTTTGCTAGGGCAGGATATTGCTGTAGAACCACCTAAAAAGCCAGGGCTTGATCTGACTGGTTTTCAGCCACCAGTGAAGCCTCCTAACCCAGATGCCTTGATCTACCTCCAGCTGAGAGCATAAATATTTCCCTGACAGCTGGTGGTGCCACGCAGCAGAAGGATTCATAAAGTTTACATGAACATCCTGTAAACAATTTGAACATAAAAAGCTCTAACAGCCCAATTGTGCTTCTGATCAAAGGCAAACTTCAATATACAGCACAAATGAAAACTTCACCACTTTGGGACTCGTTTCTCCCTTCAGGAAAAGCTGTTTTCCAGGGGTACGTAGGAGGGAGTTAACATAAATGAACCACACAGTCGTAGTAGGAGCTGCCTGCTCTGCAGCTTCAGATGTGTGTATTTAAATTATTGAGAGATAATGGAATTTAATTACGCTGAGAAGTCACGTTGCAAAAATTCATGAACAAACCCTGTACTTTGGCTGGGATTAATGGTGCTGAGGTGGAACTCTCAGAGGGCAAGGGGCAGCTCTGTTCCTTCAAAGACACAAAGACTACAAGCAGCAGTCCCAAATGGGAAGGGCCATCCCGCAGGGAGCGAGGGAGGGAGAGCGGGAGCTGCAGGCGGGGGATGCTCTCCTCTGCCAGCTCTGCTCCAACTCATTTATTCAGACACTGACAGCTCCTTTGTCCAGCATTACCAAGGGTCCAGGCCCTTGGGTGCTCACCTCCCAGCACTGCCACCTGGATCCCCAGGGGAACCATCTCCTGGGATAATTTAAGCACTGCAAGGAGTTCCTGCCAGAGCCGTGGACTGCAGGGCTCGGATTCTCGACCAGGGACCACTCGTTCAGTGGCAGCTACAGAACCTCCTGCTCTGGGGACCAAGCTCCATCCCTCCCAAACTCCCAGCCCTGCTGCAGACACACTGAGGTGGCAGTAGGGAGGTGACAGGGGAACCTAACAGCCCTCTCCATCGCTCGACTCTGACACGAGCCCCAGCCCTGAGGGACCCCAACATCCACTGGCTGCCCCCAAAAGCTCACAGGACCCTTCTAGATTCAGGGATGCACCTTCCCATTCAGCTCCAAGGGCAGCCAAGCCCTAAATGGGAGCTGAGAGACTTCTCCTCAAGGGGTTTTACCAGCTCTTCTAGGGAGGGTTGGGGGGGATTTCCCTTGGCTCCAGATTTTTTTAATTCTTAGTGTTTCTGAGGAAGGGACTGTTCCACATTACACATCCACACTAACCCATCGCTCCTTGAGCCTGAGCACATCTTAAGCCTTGAAGTCCACAATGAAATGACAGAAAGGGGACAAAATGTACATCTGAGATCTAAAATGCTTCAGGATTTGTACCTGCCCCATAAATTACTCCTGTAATTTCTGCTACTTCAGTTATAAATAATACTGAAAAAAACAAACCAAAAAAAAAGGCAAGAAAAGCCCGAGCAGTGTGTGAGACACGGGTGGCTGTGGGACATCCAGGAGGAGCAGCTGTGGACACAGAGGGCCGGCCCCTGTCAGCCTACCCAGCCCTCCCAGCCGGGCAGCTCGGAAGGTTCCATCATGATTTACCCAATGCAAATCTGACCTTTCTTACGAGTGACTTTTATTGCTTTTGGCAAAAGCAGCCGTGGACAACACAGTGGGGAAGAGCTGGCTTGGAAGGAAACAGCCTGAGCTGCAGAGAGGGAACTTGAACTTGGAATATATCAAACCGACAGCCCCCGGGCACTCGCTGCTCCCCAGGGCCGGCACTCAGAGCAGGAACAGCTCCCCAGCACCGGCACTGAGCCCAGCACCTGCCTGCCAGCAATTACTGACATTATCTCCAAACACGGGAGCTTTTCTGAGCTTCTTTTCCTGATATTTAGTAGTCTGAATGCTAATCCCTTTGACAAAACTGTCCCCTATGCTTTTTCCGTTCTCTTTCCCCTTAATCTCTTTCTCCCAGTGGAAAAAAAGAAAAAAAGAGGGTGGAAAAAAAAAAAAAAAAAAAAAAACCAGCCAGCCTAGTTTGGCCGCACCTGGATTTGCATTGATTCCTCCCTTGTCATTCATGTTACCAACAGGAATTAGCATATGGCTTTAAGGGGAAACTCAGGAGGAGAAAAGAAAGATGCCATTTTGATGGAAATAAGGGGCAAAGGAATAATCTACCATCAACTAAAAAGCTTATTTGTGTATGGTTTCCCAAGCAAAGCTTCTCGAAAAGCCCATGTTGATTTTAGGCTACACAAAGAAACCCTAATCCTTTCAAGGGAACTAAATCACCAAAGAAAAGTACCTCGGAAGAAAAGGCTCCCTGTCAAGCATGGGTATTCACATCCAAAGGGATGCCACGAATCAAGCCCCGTAAGTAAACAGCAATAAGAATGTGGGAAATGTGTTTGAGTCAAAAAAGAAAACCAAAGGAAGAGGAAGAGGGGCCTACTCTTCATCAGCCACCTCCGGGGGAGGAGAGGAGCCCCTCACCCTGGTTACAGGCCTGCGCCAGGAATGTGGATTCACCGCCCGGCTTCTCCTGCCCTGGCCCAGCCCCAAGAAAGGGCTGCTCAAATTCCAAAGCTTTTTACAGCAAATTAGCAAAATAAAGATGCAGTCACATGTAGTTTTGGGGCCGGGGGTCACTCCAGACATGCAGCTCTTCCCTTCTAATGGCTGTGCCACCTATTCTCAGCCTCCGGAGGGGCCTGGGGAACCTGTAAATGCCATTAATCACAAAGGATAAATCAGCTTGCCAAGTGAGATAACCTGGTTAGACCACAGAAATAATCCAGACTGTACTTCCAAAGGATGCTAATACACGAAAAACAGGACTATGGATCCGTAATGCAATTAAATCCAGGTATAATTCAATATGCAGCAGAAGCCTTCAGAAGCAGATCAGCATGGGAATCCCAAAGGTAACGGGGTCACGTTCTGTCCCCGGTTAAACCACCACAGCTTCGTGGAATTAAAAGGCACAGAGAAACACTGGAATGACTCACTGGGGTAACAAACCAAGCCCAGGGCAAATACTGAGCAAATCCACACCCGGCCAACAAAACACACCTGAATTTCAAACGAGTCCAATCTGCCTCGTCCAACGCAAACTGACTCGCGCGTTCCAAACCCCATCAGAGAAAACCCCGGGCTCGCAGCCGGAAGCTCGCCCTTTTCCTGGCACTGCCCATGTGCTGCCAGAGAAAAGCAGGACACTGGGGTAGAAACCAGACGCGTTTCCAAGGCTTTGAATCACACTTGTTTGTGCAACTCATGCCTGGAGCTGCTCCCTCCACCCTCCCTGCAATAACACCAACCAAACCAAAAATGAGAATTAAACCCAAAGGAGCCCCAAAGCCTTTCTACCAATGACACGCCAGGCCCAGCTCCGCACAGCAGCGCACGGGCACTGATTTAGGGCAAGTTTTCCCTTAATGTACTGTTATATCATTAGCCACTCTGTCTTTGGATTGCTGTTTGGAAGAAATTAATGGGATACTGAATATTTAAATGTGGCCCTCTCTATCATTTATTAACTCTACAGAAAGCACACAGCACAGTAAGCCATGGTTTATGACTATTATCCTGTGAATACTAAACGCTGGCTGGTTATTACTGTCAGCAGTGCAAATTGGCTATTCATAATTCCACGTCTATCATGGAGCTGATGAGTAACAATCAAGTTAAAACATTTTGAAAACTCTTACAGTTATTTAAATGAGCTTAAATTAAAGCCATTTGTAAAATAAACTATTCCCTAATATTGTTATTTAAATTAATTCTGACCTGGCAGGCAATGCATTATTTAAAGCCTATATTTTATATTAAGCAAAGCAATTACCAAGCATACAGAACACGTCTGAAACCCAGAGAAACATAAAAAGCACTAACAAGCTGATTGCGACATTTCTGCAAGACAAGTTACATTTCATCTCCCATTGAAATTGCCATGAAAAGAAACGTGTGGGGAAAAAAAAAGAAAATAAATCTGTTTGGGATGTGAATTGCAGCCTTACCTTTATTTGTGACAGCGTTGAACAGTTTCTCAGAGCTGGCATCAGATGCCTGAAAGACCAATAAAAAAAAAAGAAAAAAAGAAGTTACATTTTCTAGCAGTGACAGATTTCCAAAGGCACGGCGGTGTATTTATGCACAGGCAGAGGTGTGTATATTTTAGGGAAACAAATCAGGAGACAAAACCAGGAGCGCTGGCAGCGGCGGCTCCGGAGGCCGTGTCCATGAGGTGGTGCTGTTTGGCTGTGCTTCGCCGCCCTGCAGTGCAGATATTTCTTTGGAAAGATTCTATTTCATAAAGAAATGGGGTTTTTCTTCAACATTAGCTGCACAGACAGTGTATCTTTGTACTGCCATTATCCAATACGTTCCGACATTGATTTTTGCGATGGAGAAGAGTCACGATTTCGAGCCAGACAGCCCAGTCTCAGGAATTTCCAGAACTGCTGATTTCTTAATTAATTTTTAAACTATTTTTGGGATCCCTGCTGCGTGAACATTCGATTTTCACCACCTTCAAAGCAGGGTTGATAACTTAGGTTAGTAATTTCATAAACTGCTGTTGCAAACTCTTTGAAAAATGATGAGTGTGTCAGTATTTAGGATCAGTGTGCATTTCCACGTCAGCTCTGCTTTCCTCAGAATAACTGATTCTTGACACCTCGCCCTGTAAACCAATAAACCTTTTACTTTTCATCAAGCCACCTTTATCCACTGAGGTTTTTCCCCTCAATATTGTGTTAGCAGCCTGTCTATTCCTGCTGTTTCTATGCCAGGGTGCCAGCTCAGCTCTCCACCCACATAAAAATCTTTATTTCAGTTTCACGCAAAACCATTGATCTCCCCCTTTCAGACATTCCAACAGCACAAAACCAGCCGGGGAAGGGAACACTGAAAATGTTCATTTTAAAAACACCCCGAGCCCAAGAGCACCAAACACTCAGCTTCTGCCAGCTGCGTGCTGCTGTGTTTGGGCACACACACACAAAACACAGCTACAGCTCCAACTCATCCCACCTCTGCACCCACAAAAAGCCCAGAGCGGGTAAATTCCCAACTGGAGCCTGGATCCATCCCTGCTGAGAGACAGGCTGCTCTTGGAAAATACAGGGAAAACGTGCTCAGTAACGAAACACTGCAAACAGGGTTAAAATGCAACACTTGAGAAAGATTTTAATTTTTCCATAGAAACTGTTTTCTTGCTGGATTCAGGAAAAATAGTTGAAAATGCTGTTTGGAAAGCGGGCTGTGGGGCTTTTTTGTTAAAGGGAAGGAATTTCTCAACTCAAAATCAGATAAAAATCACCAGACAATCAACATTTACGTTCGCTATCTCGACTGCACTAAAAACTTGGATGTGAAACTCCCGATAAATGAGCAGACAGGGCTCAGACTGCGCATCACAATGTAGGAATACACTGAAGTAATTTGTTTGCCCTCAAGTTAGTGACAGACAAGATTTCTATGATTAATTATTAAAAATAGCTTTATTCTTTTTCAGACTTCTAGACAGATTTTACTAGATTACTGCTGCCTTATCTGAAAGCTGAGCTGGTGCATTTCGTCTCAATTAAATACCTTGTGAACACTGGATTTATTACCCAATGATGGATTTATTATTCAGTGACGACTTTCTCTAAATTAATGAAAATATGCGAATAATGCACAAATCGAAGAGATCAAGAAGGCCATGTGCTTTAAAGAGAAGCCCAGTATTAGTCCAGCAAGAGGCTCAATGCTTTCCTACCCTTGCCAATCAGCCTGCTTAAAAATAATCTTTCCCAGTGAATTTCAGCTGTTGTTGTCTTCTCAAATGCAGCTTTTCTCTCAAGTCAAAACTCTCTAAACCAGTCCTTCTTTTTAGAAAGAATATCCAGTATTAAAAACCAAGCAAACTTCTTACAGTTTCAGCCATTACTTTATTTTACTGTTTCAAAACAAAACAGCACAGGGAAGCTCCATGTTTCCTATTCGCTTGATTTTTCCCAAGCACTACAAAGAGGAAAACATCTTTTTAAGAAGTTGGCTCTAACGCCAAGCGTAAACCAAGAGATTGTTTTTAAGCCACGGCTTTTCAGGTGCGATCTTTTCCTGTGCTGTCGCTCACACCAGTCACAAACAGTGCTGTGACACCTGGAAGTGGCACATCTCGAACAAAACGCAGCCTGCCCGAGGATCGCTCCGGAGCAACCCGGCAGACGATTATCCACGTAGCATACATCTAAAAAGGGAATTCTTTTACAAAGACAAAGCTCGTCCAAGACCGAAGCTCATTTTGCATTACTGACCACACACAACCGAATGGAAGAGCAACTTCAAATAACCTCACTGCCTGTGTTACCATAAAAACAACCCAAACGCTGGCTGGAACGGTAAGATTAACTTGGCCTACCTGTTTTATTACTTAAAAAATGGGATTTAAATACAAAATAGCAATTAGGGTGATGTGCCGGTGATACAGAGGCGAACGCAACCTCTGCCAGCAGACACACAGTGTATCAATTTCCAAGCAAGTATTATTTTTCCACAGCTAGGCAGCCACATCACGCAACAACACCGACGGAACAAAAAAGACCAATTGATTTAAAAACCCCCAACAACTCAGCACTACCCCAGAAAGATGAAATTCAGTGCCTGTGCAGTGCTGAACCCCGCTCCGAACGGACAGGAATCCGCGCAGACAACAAAGTGCCTTTATGTGCACGGTGGGTGCGATGTGGCCGAACCTGGATGTTCCAGCGGCGGAGAGGGGCTCGGCTCTCCCTTCCCTTCCACCAGCCAAGCGCAACTCTCTCCTCGCTCCCCTTTATCCCCATCTTCCCAGGTCTTACTGGAGCAGCTGACGAGCACTGTGTGCCGGCACCGTGACATGTGGGGACAGCACCGGGTTCTCCGGGGCGCTCTGCCCTAGCAGCCCCCTCGGTTTCTCCTGCACAGAGCCGGAGCTGGTGACACACAGTTCCCTTCCTCGCACTTCGGCCGTTTTCCCTTACAAATCCCCTTGTTACCAAGCGCAGCTTAATCCTTTTCACCGCGAAATAAAACAAGTCAGCAACCCCTGGGCTTAAAGAAAAAAACCCCAACAAACCACACAGAAAAAAAAATGACCTAAAGAGTATTTTTCCCTCACCAAGGAATGTGCTGCCGTTCAAAGGGATGTATGACTAAAATATTTCCTGTCCAGACAGCGCAGCCTGACTCACTGCTGGCACGGCCCGGCCCCGCCGCGGCACTTGCACCGGCCCCGCACCTGCCCGCGGAGCCAGCGCGGCCCCGCCGCCCCCTCCGCCCCGGCCCGTC
>VXBT01008025.1:619768-695692 GCA_013400235.1 Oriolus oriolus | reverse complement strand
CTCTGAGCCCCCCGTGCAGAGACTCGCCTGACTACTTCCAGCACTGAACATTATTGTACACGGGCAATGGATTTCCCACTCGCTGTAGGTTTTCCTTAAGCGCAGCACACCATTAGTAATGGCCACCGCGGAAAATAAACGCACAGATACATGATGATATAAATGATTATTCACTGAAGCGCGGCACTCGGAGCCAAATGATGTTTCCTGGGAAGATGAGAGGCAGTTATGCACATTGGCACAGTAGTCCCATACGGTGAGATGTTTCCTGGGAAAGGGATAGGTGCTAAGAGAGGACTCACGAGCTTGCAAGACCGTGCCCAGGGAGTGTTTTCAAGATTTCAAACCTGGAAATGGGTTTCAAACCCATACTGGGCTAGGAGTGCTAATGGAATTAAACTCCCATGGGTTCCACTTGAATTTGAGCTAAATCCCCAGAAACAAGGTTGACAAGCCCTATTCACCCCAACTCCTGTGGCAGAGCTCAGCCTGCAGGAAGTCACTCTCCTAAAGGAAAAGGTGGGAACTATCTACACCAGCCAGAAAACAAGAGCAGAGCAAGAGCTATGTGTGCCTGGTCGGCCTCACCTCAGCTGGGATTATAGTTATGTGCCCAAAATCCAGCAGCTTGGAAAGATGCCCCTATGTCCTGGCCCAGCTCCGAGCTCAGCTTGGGACGTGGGATGACGAGGGACTGCCCTTCTCCTGGCCCCAGGGCACCAAGGTGGCTCTGAGCTCTCTCCCAGCAGTGATGGGGTGCAGATGGCTGCAGTGGCTCTGGTGGCCCTGCCCAGAGCAAATCCCACAGTGTGTGAGGGGAAGGGGGAATCACGATCTGACTGTCCACACAAGCACAAGTGCCATAATTAAGAAAGAACTCCTACCAATTACCCATGTAGAACTACACCATTTTATGCAAATATTTCCCATTCATTCCTCATTCCATCACCGTAATATCCATTTAAGAATCCATTTAAGCTTTCCCCTTCAGTGGCTTCTCCAAGATTCTCATCTGAAGTGCAGTCCCACTGACTGTGGTGGTTTCTGCTGGGACAGCGGGGTGGGAAGATGTGCAAAGAACAGTAACGATACACAGGAGATGAACACACCCAGCAGAGCTCCAGACCGTGGCCACAGCCACCTCCTGCAGTGCTTTCGTGCCATGGCTGATCCAGGGTGGGAATGCTTTGGTGAAACTGGGACAAGTGGTCTCCACTGGAAAATGAAAGAGCTATGGCCAACCTCAGATCCCGGTATGGCAACAGAAATGAGTTCTCCAGGACTGTCCAGCTGAGTAGGTTATCCCCACATTTCCACACCATAACTGAGCATGGATTTTGGCTGTTAAACTTTCACAGGTTTTTACATTCAATAAATATATATTTGCATCTAATAAATATATTTTGCAAAGATAACCTTGTGCCATCAGAGAGGTGGTTTCCATCTCCTCTTACAAACCCAACAGAAATGGCTCCAGGTCTGGTCTCTGGAATCAAGGGTGGCCAGCGGCCAAAAGCCATCGCAGCCCATTGGCCGTGGATGTTGCTTGAGTGCAGATTCCAGTCACCACCAAAACTAAATTTACAAAGGCATTGAGCTGTCAGAGTGTTCTCTGTACAGTCATAGCACTTGGGGACTCCATGGGCCGATGGGGAGGAATTAAATGCACAGTACCAAGGTGTGGCAGCTCATGTGTTCTATGAGCATCTTGGTCAAGACTTTCCACATCCTGACATGGTAAGAACGGGTCTAATTAAAGCCTGGGCTCCTCACAAGACTTTAATTTGATAAATTTAGCCTGGATTAAATGACAGGCTTGTCTGTACTGGATTCTTCCAGTGTTAACCACATGCCACACCTGAAATCTCAGCATACACAGAATCAGAAATGCAGTTACCTGCTCATCTCCCTGGGGCTGTGAGGGTTTATTGGCAGGGCTCTGGCCTCATTATGTTCATTATTCGTGCCTTAGAGATAAATTGAGGACCTCTGTTTTCCTGCTACAAAATTACACATGCACAAAATGTGTTGTGCAATTCTGAATGAGAAATTTGGAGTTTGGAAATTCACTCAAAGCCAAATTAAATCAAAGGGACCCGTCCTCCCCGCAGTGATTTCAGTGGCCTTTGGATCAAGCTTTCCCCTCTCCTGACAGCAATACTTTCCTGTGTTTTAGGTTATGCCTGGATAGGTTTTTGAAACCTTCTGTCTCTTATCTATGTGGGACCTTGCCAGAATTTTTTCCATCTGTCTGTGGTCTCTGTCAGCGTCGACATTTGTTTCTGCCACAACAGCCAAATGAAATGCATTGAACTTGGATCAAAAGTAATTTCAAGATCTTTCACTCTCTGGAAGAGGTTTTCAGATCCAAGTATTTTATAAAAATGACCTAGAGCTGCCCAGACGGCAGGCAGGGAAGCAGACATTTGTTTCCAAGTCGTAGAGTAATTCCAAAGAAGAATTATCCATCTCTGGCACAAGAAGCAAACGAATATTGAAATTACAGCAGATTATACTGGATTAAATTATTTATGGCAAACCTCACCTCACCTGGAAGGTTCTGCAGCTTTTTTCCTGGCAACATGAAAAGTGGATATTCCAATTCTTTGGTATTCTGTCAAAGCCTGGAAACATTTATGTTTCCATTAAGTTGCTAACCTTCCCAGAAGACACCATGGTATCCCGCTTTGGAGCGTGATTACGGTGCCTTACAAAGCCCTTCATAATGCTTTGAAAACACAAGATTTTGCCTATTACTGGGTAAGAGAGATGCAGGATCTTCTCCCCAAGAAAAGAATTTATGGAGCTCTCAGCGGAGTTTTATGGCTGTGAACAGCAAGCCACGGCATAACGTCCCAACCAGAAAGTGCTGAAACTCCAGCGCTTCGAGAAGTTCAGGTAAAGGACCTGTTCTCAAGAGAGACCTCGACAACGGCAAAATCACTGCTGGTGTGGCCATAAAAAGGCCCTGAGAGATGTCAGGGAAAGGAGCTGGTGGCGAGGGCACGTTCTGCTGGATTTGGGGGGGATGTCTGGGAGCAGCCCGGCCGTGGGGTGAGCGCCGGCTGCTCCTGGCAGTGCATGAGTGATGCTCCCTCGGTGTCCCCTCCAGCAGGGACAGGATGACACAAATGGGAGATGCCCCTTTTTGAGGGGAACAGAGCTCTGGATGTAGAACATCCCTGGGTAAATCTTCGTGTAAGTAACGCTTTTCTTTTGACAAAGCAGAAAACTTCTGCGGGAACATATTAATGACAGTGCAACTTTTTTATTATTTTTATTTTTCTGCAGCATTTGCAAAACTAAACCCCTTTGTAATCCCTTCTTTTATGCAGAACAGATTGCAGTTTTAAGCAGAGGCCCATAAACTGCAGGTTCAAAGAAACCTGAAACTGAATTAGCATAAAAGCTGGAATTCTCATTTAGAGGAACAGCAAGGCAACCGCTCTGCAGGCAGTTTTATGATTAGGGTTTCAAATGGAAACAAAGATAAAAACTGGGGCTCGGGGAACAATAGGGCTGCTCTCTCTTCCCTATCCTTACAGCTTGGCCCTATAAAATACTAAGTGGTCTCCACTGCTTACGAGGACAGAATTTAGCCCAGATTGGCCCACCTGGGGAGGGTGGATAATTTCCTGATCCCAGTCACTGTACACTGACAAATCCTAACTGTCCTACACATGTGAAGCCATTTCTCCCCAGGCTTCTCCAAACTGTGAAATCCTTGAGGTGAACACCACAGTCATCTTTCCTTCCCTTCAGCCGCCGCAAAGAGTGAGAATCCTGGCTGTAACTTTTCCATCAGAACGTGCCTGCATTTTATCTCTTCCTCTATAACCCTTCCTGGGGTTCGAATTCCGAGTTACTAAATACACCACGGAGCATGGGCTGGCTCGATGTGGCTCCTGGAGACCTCGCTGGGCTCTGAGCTGCTATCCACCCTGCAGTCTAAGCAGGAACATAAGATCCTATCACTGGGTAAGAGGATAAAATATAAATTCTTCCCCATCCACCAGCACTTCTGTTGTGCACTTCATAAATGCACCACTTTCACGCTGTGGCCATTATCCTCCCCTAATTTCTGCCTGCTAGCAGGTTCTGCAGCTGAAGAAGTATTTCAAATTAATTTGTCTGTCAATATCTGGGTACTGAATCACCTAATAAGAGAAATATTTTTCATTCTCTTCTTCTCAGTCAGAAGAAGAGACTTTCTTACCACCAAATAAAGCATCCATTATTGCGTGCTGTAATCCCATTCTGTCGTCCAGGTCATTTTTAGTCCAGAAAATGCTGAATCAGCACCATAAACCAATCAAGTAATTTCTTCCATTTTCTAACATTCAAGCAAAATAATGAAAATCACATCTCATTTGATGAGAAGAATATACGACAGAAATCTCCTCTTCCAAGGATAATTTTCAAAGAGGTATGCCAAGGCAAGAAATACTGTTGCAAAAACATGTAGCTAATGTAGGGGCTCTTCTGCTGAACAGATAAATTCCATTTTTGACTGTCAGCTCATATTTAGAAAGTAGATTATGAACAATAAATCCGTACCTTTAGCCAGCTTCTAAACCATGCAAAGACATTAACTTGGCAAAAGAATGACCATTACTTTGATGAATGAAACATTCACCTAAAATATTCATGTACAAGACAATAATATCCAATTGATAACCAAAAAACACCCACCCCACTGCAGATTTAAATAACTGAGATGCATATGAGAGAAACCGAATCACACACATAAGAGGAGTTATTATGGCACTGTTAGGAGAACCAACAAATGAAAAAAAAGGCTTGATAAATATTTTCCATAACAAAACACAATTGGTTTCAGTGGGATACAGCTCTGTTTCTCATTAGTTATCCTTCACTTGTCAGACAAGTTCCATATTTCACCGAAACCCGCTGAGTATTCTTTCTAGTTTGCTGGGGAAAGTGGCTATACATTTAGCACGTTCCCTTTATGCTGTGTGTTTTCACAGGTCTTTCTTTAAAACACACTGTACATGCTTTTGCTTCTTTCCCTCAGGATAGTGGGTTTCGACATCCAAGAGGAGTTTAAAAGCAGGTAACAAGTCATCACTTTTGAAGCTGCAGAGCAGCTGAAGAGGTGCAATAGCCCCAGCAGCCATTATCAGTGCCTGCCAGGGTGCCACGCTATCAAGTTATATGATAAAGCACTCAGCTGACACCAGAAAAATAATCATTCCCTCTCTCCTGCACCACCCCCTTTTTCACAAGGAGGCTTTTTACACTCATTAAATGCAACCTTATCTCTGAAAGACTGCAATCCTCAGCAAATGACAAGTGTGCCTAATCTCATTTTCTGACAAGCGATTCTGACAGCACCTTCCTTTTGATTTCTAAGACACGTAGCTAGACATATATTAATCTGTCAGTCATCGCCCCTAGGAAGGATGGAAAAAAAGGAGAGACAGAGATGAACATTTGTGAATGTGAAGGGAACAAGGCAAGAAAGGACTAAGGGTCCTTTTCTGGCTATTTTAAGCAACTCAGCTGTGTTTCTCCACTCCTCCCACCCCAACATGGGACCCGAGTCTCTCCTGTGCAGCAGAGCCCTCAGCCTACCTGTCTGCAGAGGGGGCTAACATGCATTTTATTTCAGGTATGAGTGTGGCCCAGCAGCTGTGGACTAGCAGCCAGCTGTGGACTAGCAGCCAGCTGTGGCTGTATTTTCAGGTTTTCCCTGGTGTCAAAGGCAGCTGGGCTCTCATTTCATTTCTCTGCGCCTCAACTTTCAGCATTGCATAAAACCCAAGTGTTATTGTCACCATGGCACATATTTTAGTTACAGACATGGGACTTCCCAGTGCTGCTACTATAAAATGCTAAGCCTTAATTCCAAATTTACAGTTTATGAAGTGTTCTGCAATAACACTTTTTTTGCAGCAAGAAATGCTTTGTCATTGCAGGCAGTGAAGCCCTGCTTGGCTTTGGTTGCTGGCCTGGCTGGCACGTGTTGGCAGGTACAGGCAAAGACAGGTGGGATAAAAGCATCAAGATTGAAAGCATCAAATTGGTGTCAGATCTTAACAACTTTGTATGAGCACTCAAAGTGCTGTAAAACGAAAGCATTTAGTACAACATCCCAGCCTGGCAAGGTGCAAGCTGGAGAGGCTGAGCAGCACCAACTCCAGGTGCACTTGGAGACCAGGAAAAGGTAGGATTTGCAAGGACTCCTGGCTAGAATATGAGAAGATGCATTTCAAACCTGAAAGGGCTGTGGGGCCCTGACAGTTGAGTGGGAATCGGGGCAGATTCATGTGGATTTGCCACTCAGCAAATGTGCAAAATACAGAGCCTTTGTGCAGGATCCGTGATATGATAAGGGGGGATGGCTTTACAGGAAGAGGGTAGATTTAGACAGAAAATTAGGAAGAAATTCTTCCCTATGAGGGTGGTGAGGGGCTGGAATGGAAGGCCTAGAGAAGTGGTGGCTGCTCCATCCCTGGAAGTGTCCAAGGCCAGGCTGGATGGGGCTTGGGGCAACCTGGGACAGTGAGAGGTGTCCCTGCCTGTGGCAGGAGGTGGCACTGGATGATCCTTCAGGTCCCTTCCCTTCTGGGATTCTCTGATTGGTGAGCCCGGGGCTGTGGGGTGGAAGGAGGTAGACTGGCAGGTAGGTACAAAAGTGCAGATAAGTGAGATTCTACAAATGGGACCCAAAGGAAGAAGGAGATTAAATGAGGTGGGAGGCAGTGTTCTTTATCTCGCACACACCTATTAGTTCTGTTCCTCATAAACACGCCTTCTCCCTCTTAGCATGTGAGTCATATTAATATTTCTACCCACCAAATGCTGAATTAGAGTAAATTATACAGATTTGCCATCTAACATTTGCTCCCTGACCTGCCTGCACTTGCAGAGAGCCTCCCCAGCCGGCAGCACATCCTCCTGCCTGAAGGCATCCCACTGCCACAGCTCCAGCCTGGCCCAGATGGGATCCCTCAGCTGAGAGCTCCTCTCCGCCTCCCTTCCCTTCTTCTGTGTTATATTAAAGTACAGGAGAAACTTTATTGTTCATAATGGGATAAGAAAAAAAAAAATCAAATGAAAGCAAAGTACAAAGGGGCTCCAATGCAATGCTTTAAAGCAATGCCATTTTCATAGTAATATAGTCATTAAGTACTTGTTTGATGGTGCAAAAAAGTAGGCCAAGATCTTTGCTAATACATTTAATTAATCAATACCTGCACTAGAAGATGGGAACAATTAAAGTTTTCCTCCTCACTCAGACAAAGCAGCAGAAAGCCTGTGATCTACTTAAGGAGCTCGTCACTCAATGGGAAGATGAAAAGACTTCTTTAGTTTTGCTTAAGAGCTGAAATCATGTTAATACTCGAGTGTTTAGGATCTGGCTCTCAGAAAGGCAGTAAATGAGCAGTGGCAGGAAAGCTGCCTGCTGTCACCGAGTCCCCGGCCTCGTGTTTCCACCCTGATGGCATCATAACAGGAAAAATCACAAATATATGCTGGAGTTCATGGAGCCTGAAAATAACACCGGGGATACTTCCTTGCAGAACGCTTTGATAACTGGGTCTGGCAGAAACACCCATCTACTGCTGCTGGGCCTTAGAAGGGTAAATGCAAACCTGACCCTGCACAGTTTGGATTTCTTCTGGGTTTTTATTAAAAAAGGATTTTCTGGTTGCATCAAAACTGGAAGAGAGAAGAAAAGAAGGCGTAGGCAGAAAAAGTCACCTCCTCTGGGGAAAAGTGGTGGGAGGAACCTGGACAGTTCCCTGTGTGAACCTCTGGCTTGGGGAAGGAGAAACTTTTCATTTCATGAGGGCTGCTGATATGGGCATCAACGAAGGGAAAACTGCCTAAAATCAGCCCAAAACGCAGCTGTCCTCAGGGGAGCCCAGCTGTGCTCCTGCAGCAGGGGCCATCCTCACCTGAGGGGTATCTCTGTCCCACCTCTTGGGAAACACACCCTGGCCCTCACCCTGGGGGTCCGAGGGCCACTGGGGCTGGCACATCTCCCCTGCCCCGACTCACCCCACTGCTTGGAACAGCTTTTGACAGGGGACTCACGGCACGAGGCACAGCACGGGCAGAGGGGAGAAGAGGCTCCCTGCAGCCCAAGAGGCAGGACAATGAACAGGAGACAGAGGATATGGTGGCTTCCCACTCCTCAGAGGAGGGACATTGAGCAAGACCAGTGCAGGCAGTGCCAAAACCTGAACGCTGCCCTGTTTCCTCCACTGTCTGACCCTCTGGTGAGAGCAGAACTCCATCCAGGACCTCACAGGTCCCTGCTGTGGAACCATAGGGTCCCTCACAGACAGGTGCTGACCTTACAGCATGAGGGAAAGCACAGGCACAGTGTGGAGTTGAAAACAAATTATTTCTTCATACAGTCATTAGCAGGAATATAAATGCAAATGACCTTATAATTTGTATCGTGAGAACTATCAAGCTAATGTTGCAGCTAAAGGAGAAAATTCCTCCCTGGTCATCGCTGGAGATGACTCAGGGCATAGAGCTGATCTCTTGTAAATTGGCTGCCAACTTTCACTCAGTATTAAGCCCACCAGGCACTCTGCTGTCTCTAACCCCCTTGTCAGAATGATGCAAGAGCCTCACTAACACTTTCATCGAGGCTCTCAATTCTTCTGTGCATCCTCACCTGGTATTGCAGGAGTCTGCACTCAAAGCTCTGTGCAAGGCCACCATACTCACAGCAAAAAAGGCAACAACAAAATAAACAGATTGATTCTGCCCTAGTCCAGCCTCCATCCACAAATCCAAACCTCTCCAAAAGTCCTGGTCAAAAGTCCTTGGAAAACAAAATCCTTCTGACACAGGAGACAATTTTCAGTAGCTTGCCAAACACTATTTTTCTTTCATTTAAGATTCTAACAAAACCTAACTTCTTTTTCTCTCAAGCTTCCTTGATCTCCTTCACTTTTAGCTGTCACATAAAGTCAATTGGCTGCACCTCTGTGCTTGATAAAGACAAGCCAACTGGTCTGATGTATCTTTAATGAGGAGGTAGGTAAGACACAGTCCAACAAGGTGCTGAACACTTTGACCCTAAGCTAGCAAAGCACTTAAATATCTGCTTAACTTCCAACAAAAAGAAGTCTTTCTGGAGCTAATGGGGCTGCTCTGGCATTCAGACTTCAGCACCATTGTATAAACTTGGCTGGATTAGGGACAGAGCCTTTGCAAGGCTCAGTTACCGAGAGAGCAGAACCAGCCAGAAACACGCAGGTGAGCTGGCGAGAGCAGGGCAGCTGAGTCACAGGGGAACTGGGGAACGTCTCTCTATCAGTAATTAACGTGTCAGCCGCGTAATTACAGTTGCACATAACGCTGTGTTGTTGTCATTGTGTTAGAGGAGCAAGGCAGGGTTATTCCTGCTCGAATGTCACGTTCCATCAATGGCATGGAACACCTGAAGGATCTGCAGGGATGAAGGCTTGGCCAGTGCTTCAAAATAAGTGCTCGACCCTACAAGAAGGAAGGGACAAATACTAAATTATACAAATCCAAATGAATGATGGGGAGGTCATGAAGAGGAAGCTGAAAGAGTAAAAATGGCACCAAAGCTGAGCTATTGTTGCTGAGGTTCAGTTAATCAACTGATCTGTATCCAGCCTGGATTATTCCAGGCATTACTGGAGGAGGTGTGCCTTGAGAATCTAATAAAATACACGAGAGCCACGACAAAACTTTAACCTGTTTTGATAATACAGTGACGTTCTACTCCACACACACCTGTAAGAAAGGCTGTCAGATCTCATCACCATTAGTTATTAATCTATTTGTTCCTATAAAATTCCCTCATTTCCCCCTCCTTTTTCAGGAATTTACTTTTTCTAGAGAGGAACTGATTTAATGTAGGAAAAAAGCTGCAGCGTATCAAAAAGTGAATGGGAAAATGGGTAAGGAGATAATGTTTAACTGGGAAAGAAGAGTTATTTTAGAAATATTTTATACCATTTAAAAAGCACTGAGTACTATTTTATGCCTCTTCCTGAGGAATAAAAGTCATAGTTATGAGTCCAGGTGTACATATTTCAATAGAAAAGTGAGACTGCAACAGATACATAAAAATATATTTAAAAAGTAGCTCAAGTAGATTCTTCATGAGTAAAACACTGGCAACCTGAATTTTAATATCATTCTCAGCATTTCAGTGGAGCATTTTGTTCGTCTGTAAAGTGCTGCAGAAAACAGAGCATAGATCATTCCTACTTAGCCCTGTGTCATCTCAGCTCCAGCAGCTGCCCCGGGGCGGTGCCGTCCATCACTGGGGCCGGGACGCGGGGCTGGCCAGCTCAGTGCTTCCAGCTCCGTAAAATTTATAGAATGTGCCTCATGCTTGGGGTTATGGCCATTTATTTGGGGAGTTTTAGCTATCTGTAACTCGCTGCTGTGCAAACAACAGAAAATAAGATGTTCACCATTCCAGGTTCTGTCTGTACAGTATTACATAACACGAGAATTAAGTATTTTTCCTTAGCAGCGTGTTGCAATATTATGGTGTGAACCTCTTTGTATCACCCAGGACATACACAGAGAAGAAGGTTATAAAAAGCTGCCTGAGCTGGTTTTATTTTAAGAGGCCTTCAGACCAAAGGCCTCATCTCCGCCTTGGGCCTGGCAGGGAGGCTCCGAGAAGTCACCGGGGCTCCCCATTAAAATACTGTTAGCACAGACGAGAGTTTTGGTGTTCTTTTTAGTTCAAACGTCGTCTGGGAGAGACAAAGAAACAAAGTGCTTGGGTCAGTGGAAATTTCCGACAAAGACTTTTCTTCCTGGCACACACAGGGACAACCCCACCAACTGTGTGGGGTTTGTCCCCCCCGAACGACAAGGCAAAGGTCCTGATTAAAGGCCCTCGGAGCTGGGACACAAAAGATGGCCCAGGACTTCAAAGTCAGCACACTGCTGGCCAGCGGGGAGGTCCCTTTTTTCCCCTCTCTCTCCTTTTAACTTCAGCTCCTGCTGGCTGCGGAGGGGCTTCTAATTGCATTTCACAGGGGCTGAACAAAACGTGGTCTTGTCTTCCACACAGCAGCGACCCCGGAGGACGAGGAGATGATGTGAGGCTTCAGAGCAGGAACAAAAAGAGATTTATCATGTCAGCAAGCCATGCAGAGCCAACAGCGAGGCTTCTGCAAGATCATTTGCATGATGCCACACTTCTCGAGGTGCACAGGCAGTGGTGGGGTTTCACAGAAGCGGTGTGGCTGGCCCCCTCCTCATGGCTTTGAACGTGGGGCATCTGCAAACCAAGATTTGGGCCAAGGTTTGACCCGATCTGCAGCACCAGTGGAAAGCCAGACAGAGCTGAAGGCGGCTGCCTTGACCAGCAGAGTGGAGATGTCCTTTGTGCTGGAGAGGAAGAACCTCTGCCCACTGATCCAGGTCTGCAGGTGGAGACTTTCTCTGGCAAATCGGGATCTTGATCAAATGGTACCCAGGCTGATTTAAGCAGCCTAACTAAAATTCTGTCAGTGAGTCTAGAGCTATGGAAGGGAAGGTTTGGCTGAAGCCAGATAGATTTGTTGCAAGTAGAGGAAAGTGGTTTTGGGGGACGTGGGATGAGAAGAAAGCCTCAGGCCAGATGTTCCACAGGCAACACCATGCCAGTCAGACATGGGGCATGATTTATATCCAGCGTGGAAGTACAGCAGAACCCAGCACTTGGCCACCTAACCTTCCAAAAAACCCAAAAGGCCAAAAAAGGTCTGTACAAGTATGGATGAACAAAACACCAGATCATCCCAGAATAACACAAGTCAACAAAGTGCTATCCCTTTAATGTCTGATAGTCCCTCTTTTCCGCTTCCCTAATGAGATTGGCTTCCTCATTCTTCTCCTTTTGCATTCAAATTTCAATCTGCAGTGAATTTTCCACACTACAGGATGAACCATATATCTATTTTCCCACATTGCCCAGCACTAGGCCCAACACAATACATCCAAATCCCACGAAGCAGAGTTTATCCCGTGTTCCCTGCGCTGATGCCAGTGGAAGCCGGCGCTGCCGAGCCCGAGCTTTCTCCGTGGATGCTCAGGAAGAGAATTAGGCCTGGAATGAGGTTAGTTAGTCACTGCTGATTCATCACGCGTTTGAGATTTGGATTAACAAACCATTCATCCCCCGGTCCTTCCATGCAGGCCCCTGTTTCCAACAGGAGTAGGGATTTTTTATTTATTTACTAACTGACAATAGAGGAAAGCCTCATATTCACATCTGAATTATAATAAATGCATTATAAATGAGTAAGTAGGAAACAGTAAGGAAATGATGTTTTACTTTTAAATGCTAATTATGGAGCCCTGGTGCAGTTAATGTGTAGGGTGTTCTGTCAATTTTTAATGTTTATGCCAAGTGTAGTCTTCAATTTAACATGAGCTTTTAATCCTTTGAGTACTAAATTGCCTTTTAATGCTTGCAGCACAACATTGTGTTTGCACAAAGTCAGGACTGAAAAATGAATTTACTACAAGATATGTGCATGTATGAAGGGGGGAGGAAGTACAAAGGACAAGATTTTTTTTTAATGATGTTGTTGGAACCATACAAGAGGAAGGAACTGCTTTCAGGATGTACCTGGCAATTGTTTGCAGTGGCAAGAGGCTGCTGCTGATTTAGTATCTCTGTTGAAGCATTTTCAGAGAGCTCTTTCAGGTTCCAACAATTTATCCAACAACTATACCAAAAATTTATGGTTTGCAGCCATAAAGCAAACTTGGAGGAAAACATGATGGAAGGAATTACCATAGAGAGGAACCTGAATGTTCAGTAGGACAAAAGTACCTATGAAGAAAGGAAGTTTTTCAGCTGACAGAGTAAAGAGTAAGGTCTGGAAAAGACAAATTACATGGTGGTTTTCTGGGTTGGCTGGTTTGGTTTTGCCTTTTCAGCTGGTGTGTGGTGACAGGTCCCGGGTAATTCCCAGCTCTCCGGGTGCTCCAGTCAGTAGCATGGCTGTGGCACAACCCCCTGGGCTGAAGATGCTCACCCCAGCCCAACACAGCTTCTCCTTCCCACCCTGCCCCCCAGAAACCTCAGTGCAGCCACACTCAGGGAAATGGCTCGGGAACCACGCTGGGAAGGCTCCATCTCCAGAGCCAACAGGGCAGCCACAGCCCCTGCACACACTCCCAGGGTGTCCTGGCCAGGGGGCCGTGTCCTCACTTACTCCCACAGCAGCACCACTGGGATTTGGCCAACTGGACCCAGCCCAGCCCCACCTGCCCCCAGCGCTGCTCCCTCCCTGCATGTCGGGGAGTTAGAGCAGCTTGTGAGGCTAATCCCTGTTTATCTCCTTGGTG
The DNA here is from genome assembly GCA_013400235.1 of Oriolus oriolus. NCBI lineage: Eukaryota > Metazoa > Chordata > Aves > Passeriformes > Corvidae > Oriolus > Oriolus oriolus. Next base: position 682,366 of record VXBT01008025.1, on the reverse strand, counting down.
AACAGACTTTTTAAAATGACACTGTTCGCATGCTTAAAGCTCCAAATTTGACTTTCCTTGACAGCAGCCATCTCAGGAATCCCAATGAGGTTTATTTTTGGCAGTGGAGCCTTCACAGAACAGGCTTTGCTGTGCGCACGGCTCCCAGCGCACCAGTGCAGCTCTGCAGGGACCTGAGGGTTTGGTACATCCCAGTGATGCACCCTCAGCTTTGCTACCAGGTTACACCCACAGGGCTAAAGCTAATTAATTAAAAACTCTCTTTGCTTTTTCTCTTCCCCTGCATTTCCACTATCCGTAAGATTTTGGAAGGTTGGAAGGGACCTCAAAGCCCACCCAGTGCCACCCCTGCCATGGGCAAGGACACCTCCCACTGTCCCAGGCTGCTCCCAGCCCCATCCAGCCTGGCCTTGGGCACTGCCAGGGATCCAGGGGCAGCCACAGCTGCTCTGGGCACCCTGTGCCAGGGCCTCCCCCCCTCCCAGGGAATAATTCCTTCCTAACATCCAATTCAAACCTCTCCTTCTTCAGTTTAAAGCCATTCCACTTTGTCCTATCACTGCAAAAAGTCCCTCTCCAGCTTTCCTGTAGGCTGCAGGTATTTGAAAATATTTTTCCTTCTCCTTCATCCTAGCTTCCCACGTGTGCTAACACACAGTTCATGCTGCCCACTCCAATAATTTGGTGTTCTGGGAAGAAGCATCTCTTTGCTTCGCCCATCAGAGGGAACAGCAGTCAGGAAGAACTAGGAATACAAACAGGGTCAATTGTTTTACAATTAAATAATACATCTTTAAAATGTGGCTCTAAAGGGAAAACTCAGCCAATGAAAGGTACAGTTTGAGCTCACGAGTTGCCACAGGTAGACAGGTAATGTTTAAACATTACTTTTGAAAAAACTGCAGCTGAAATTAATCTACAGGCCTTGTGCTAGAAACTCACACACTGAGTTGAAGCACAGAAAGCCTTGCACATAAACCGAGCAAAACACAGAATCACAGGATCATTAGCATTGGAAAAGAGCATTGAGATTATCAAGTCCAACCTCTGACATGGCCCCTAAACCACATCACAAACTGCCGCATTTTTTGAACACTTCCAGGGGTGGTGACTTCACCACTGCCCTGCACAACCCATTCCTGACCACCCTTTCCATAAAGAACTTTTCCCCAAAATCCACCCTGAGCCTCCCCTGGCCCAGCCTGAGGCCGTTCCCTCTCCTCCTGTCCCTGTTCCCTGGGAGCAGAGCCCGACCCCCCCGGCTGCCCCCTCCTGTCAGGGAGTTGTGCAGAGCCACAAGGTCCCCCCTGAGCCTCCTTTGCTCCAGGCTGAGCCCCTTTCCCAGCTCCCTCAGCCGCTCCTGGGGCTCCAGCCCCTTCCCAGCTCCGTTCCCTGCCCTGGACACGCTCCAGCCCCTCAGGGTCTGTGCTGTCCTGAGGGGCCCAGGACTGGACACAGGACTGGAGGTGCCCCAGCAGTGCCAGCACAGGGGACAGGCCCTGCCCTGGTCCTGCTGCCAGCGTGGCTGCTGCAGGCCAGGGCCCATTGGCCTTTGGCCACTCGCTGCATGGAGCACCGGGATCGCTGCTTGTGGGACATGAAGCCAAACCAAAGCAGGCTGAGGGGGGCTGAGGTGCCCGGCACTGCCATCACCCCACACCAAACCAAAGCATCCCTGTCCCTGAGACTTCCCCCTCCTGTGTGTACCATGTGTGCCCAGTTCCCTCTGTCTGGCAGCCCTGGCTCCCCGCGGGGTGTGACACTGTCACCTCATGTCCCGCAGCCGCTGCTGCCAGCAAACGGGACTGGCACTGCTGAGTCCCAGCCCGTGCCCCCAGCTCGGCTCCTGGCACCTGCCCTGCACAGCCCCGGAAGGGTTGCTCAGGACGTGCCCTGGGGGGTAATTACACCCATTTGTGGAAGCGCGAATGCTGCGGAGCGGAGGTTGGAAAATACGTGTTCGGGAATGCTCCCGTGTCTGAACCTGGCCCATTGCCTCACTAATGGCACCCAGCTAAACATCCTGCCTTTGAGAGTGGGGGGACCAGGAGACCAGGGAGCGTTGGCCTCTGTTTTTTCTTGTCGTTGCATCATTTCTTCCCAAAGCTTGCTGCTCCAAGGCAGGCTAAGCCCAGGTTTATTTCATCTCACTGAGATGTTGGAACCCTGGGCCCAGTCTAACGCTGAGGTTTTCTATCCTGCACAGAAATGACAGGCACCAAAACACCACCATACTTTAAAGATTGATAAAGGATAATCCATACTTTGAAGAACCAAATATATATCCTTATTTGCTCAGTGGCTTTGGTCTGGTGATTTAACTTATGCAGATAAAACTGAATTAGAGGCCAGTTTTAAAAGCCTGGTCTTCAAATTCTGGACTCACATTTTGAGAAGCAGGGGACAAACCAGAACCCACAGAAAGGGAAGGCACATCCCACCCTGCAGCACCACAAACCCTTTGAGCATCACCACGTCCATGGCTCCAGAAGGACTTGGCTGCAAGGGACTGCTCCAGGCATATATTCCACACACGTAAATATTCCGATACGAGGCTTAGATCTCCAGTAGGAGGGTTTGAAAAATAAACCCATCTTTTTGGATTAGATGGATGCAAGAAGAGGGCTGGGGTCTGTCTGGTGGGCAGGACACTGGAGCCCAGTGGCGGTGGCAGTGGGGACAGGGACGCACAGATGCTCTGGCTGGGGTCAGACCTCAGCCCTGGCACACAGTTCTGCAGGTGTCTGAAGGCAGGAACCCCACTGCCACAAACCACCTACCAATTGTTATATATTTTAAAATGAGACAGGAACAAAGTCTTTTGTATTTGAAGTATGTTTTGCTTTGCCTTACATTTCCAAGCCTCTTTTCCAAGTCTCTTCCTTATATTATTTTTTCTCCTCTTACCCAGGTTTTTTTATTCCTCCCATTCAGAGCTGAATTTTCTCTTTTCCTTTTCATGCCATCGAGGTGAACAGTGTCTATTTCAGATCTTGTTCATTAATGTATCGAGGCATCTTACTTTGTATTACTTCCATATCTTGATGTTATCTAAAGCTTTTTATATAGTAAGAGAGAAATTACAAGGTTTATAATTCCCCTCATACATGTAACAAAAATGATAAAGCATGAAATTGCAGAGCTGTGACTGATTTTCTATAAGAGTTCAACAATTTCCAGCAGGCTACAGCCGAGATGGGGTTGGATTCGCTTTGTGCCTTTAGGTCTTGTTGATATTCATCTGTGTGTGTATGTGCATGCCATTATGAACTTGCATTTGTGTCAAATAAGTGTCAGAGGAGGCCATGGAGATGCTCCCAGGGCTGGAGCCCCTCTGTTCTGGGGCCAGGCTGGGAGAGCTGGGGGTGTTCACCTGGAGAGGAGAAGGCTCCAGGGAGAGCTCAGAGCCCCTTGCAGGGCCTAAAGGGGCTCCAGGAGAGCTGGAGAGGGGCTGGGGGCAAGGGCTGGAGGGACAGGACACAGGGAATGGCTTCCCACTGCCAGAGGGCAGGGCTGGATGGGATATTGGGAAGGAATTGTTCCCTGGGAGGGTGGGGAGGCCCTGGCACAGGGTGCCCAGAGCAGCTGTGGCTGCCCCTGGATCCCTGGCAGTGCCCAAGGCCAGGCTGGACAGGGTTGGGAGCAGCCTGGGACAGTGGGAGGTGTCCCTGCCCATGGCAGGGGTGGAATGAGATGAGCTGTACAGATCCTTCCAACCCAAACCATTCTGTGAGTCTGATTCTATAAATACATCACACTCGGGTGAAAAGCAACATTAAACCACCAGATAAAACTCTTCTGAGAGGATGCAGCATGTCTGCAGCAGATTTGGAATTACACTGCAATTCTGTAAAACACCAGACAGCTCTTTTATAGGTCTTTTAAGCAGATGAAAGAAGGGATTCAGTTTACCCACATCTGCAAAATCCCGCTTGGAGGAATAAACACTCAGCAAGAAACTTCTGATTCTTTGTGCACCTGCCTAGGGCAAAAGCACCACAACACTGGCTTTGCTGCTGGGCTTTCAAACACATCTTGCTTTTGACCAGGCTACAGATACAGCAGCCCTAAACTGCTGGTTGGACCTCCCTGGAGAGTATCCGAGCCCCACACTGTTCTTGGAGTCATGGAAATCAAGAAAGCTCAGCACCTCCAAGGATCAGGCCAAAGTCACCCAGAGAACAGCAGCTCAGGTACTGGACAGACCAGGCACAGCCTCTTCAAATGTGTCACTAATGACAACGGAGCCGGACTCCTCATGTTCTTCTGAAGCCCAAGTGAAATTAAATCTTTCTAATTAGTAATCATTCACCCAATTTCTGCTGCTGCTGGTGCCAGACAATTGCAAATGCTTTGGTGGTGCCAGGATTCCCATCCCCGATGTCCAGGATACCCAGAGGTCAGCCCTGTGTCCACTAAGGTTGCAGCAGCCCAGTGTCCCTATTCCTGGGCTTGGTGGCAGTGCTGATGAGGCCTTGCAGCTCACCAGAGTCAGCTACAGAGTGGAAAGAAACCTTCCCAGTGTGGGATTTGTCCGTGAAGCCAGGTTCCTCTCCCTAAGCCAGATTTCAGGGAATACATGAGTGTCACATTGCCTTGGCTGGCACCCACCTCCCAAGCACCTTAAATATCCAAGCCTATGGAGTTAACTGGTTCTGTCATTCATCCCTACAGCACACTAGACAACGGTGACCCTTCAAAAGAAAAAAAATTTTAAAAAATAAAAGTCTAAATATAAATCATAAAGTATTTGTGCTGCGTCACGTTTAACAGCCGCGTTATGCAGTGATGACGGTGACGTGGTCTAGAGACAGGTTTTACACACTGGACAGCACAGCTGCTCCCATCCAAGAGTTCCCCTGTGCCACATCAGCTCCTGCCTCCCACACACACATCCCCCTGTGCCCAGCTGACCCCTGCACTGCCATGGTCAGGGACCAGCACGGACACCCATGGCAGTGTCGGGAATTTGGCTTCACAAAGTGCCAGTGTAGGTTCAGGACTCCCGGGCACGCTGGCTGCTGTCCCACATCCTGTCACACCTTCGGGGTATTCCCTTCCCATCACTGTGATCAGGAGGGGCTGGAAAAGCTACGGAAGCCCTGCCTGGTAATGGCACACACCACTTTGGTTCTACGAGGTCACAAATCCATCCTTATTTAAATATACACATGTGCAAATATTTTTAGGAAGTTTCAAGCACGTACTCCAGCATGGCAGCATCTTCCAAAAGCTGTGGATTTCACTAAATCATTTTTACTGCCCTAGTTTTGAACAAAGTATAAATACTGTATGCACGAACCACGGCAGCATTCCAAGGGCACTCCAGCACGTGGGGCTGTGCGTGGCTGTGACGTGGGGCCTGCTGGCAGTGCTGGAGACTTGTCATCCATCAGCTTGTCTTGGTGACTAATAAGGGAACTCAAATCACGTAATGACAGGTTTTGATTTCCTTAATTTTAGAGCAAATGTGGAAATCAGGTGAGCTCAGGAAAGCTACGTGGTGTATGAGCTTGGAAATGAGGTGGAAAACCAAACTCCCTTCCTGTCAGGCTTGCATATAAACTGGAAGTCTGTAAGTTTCCTTTAAAAATGTATAATTGAGAAATTCCAGTGTTGCTTTTTTATATTATTGCATTGCCTAAGAGCCTTTGCTATGAACTTGGATCCTGAGTGTCTAAACCACACATCTCTGTCTCAGAGCTGTACATTACACACACTAAGACATTCATTGCCCAGCTGAATCCAGGCTAATGCACTGCATTTATTTCCTAAAAGCATTCAGAGGAGAAATGAAAGAGCAAACAGAATAAACCCTAATGTTACTCACGAATTAAATATACACACTCTTTACTACTTGGTATTTTCCTTCTTCGCAATTCATAAAAAGCCAGCCAGGGAGCCAGAAGTTTCCTCACTGCTGATGATGAGTGAAGGCTGGATCCCTCCCTCGGTGATCCCTCAGAAACTGCTCGTGTCTCTGGTACCTGGGAGTCAGCACCTCCGCCTGCTCAGCTGTCACACCTCTTGTTCAGGTCTCTCCTATGATAATCTCTCCCTGCTCAGCTCCAGATAACACAATGCATTCCCTCTTCTCTTTTCTGAGCTTATTTGCAGATGTAGCCATCCATAAGAAGCTTTAAATGTGTATTACACTACAGGAAAAACCCCCGTGGCCCACCAAGTAGTGGGCTGGAAAACCAGTTTAGATTCGCAGAGAAGCTGGTATTAAAGTCCTTGAGGACTTAGCATTCCCCTGTCATGCGTTTAAAGCCCTGTGGATAATAAAGGAGCCCTGGTAATTTTGCTAAAAAATGGAATCCCATCATTTCTGCAGAATAAACAAAAACAAACCAATGCATTAGCTATGCAATACTTCTCGGCACCACAGTTTGAATGCATCATTAAAGACAGATTTTACCCATGAAAAGTGTTTTTAAAAAGTAATAAATACACAAAACTTTACATATACTTTTCATTTCATTCCTACATCCTCTCTGTGGGAGGTGGACTCAGATTAAGTTGGTATAGCCAATTCCTCTGGCTGCAGGAAGCTGCAGCCCTTTCTTACAGCTCACATATTGTATATTGTGCTCTAAACTAGATCCTACCTGCAACCGTGGAATTTGGGAGTTTAAATCTATGATATCCACTGATATTAGAAATGAAAATAAGTAAAGAGCAGCTAGAATGTAATCTCACTGTCATCAACACCAAGTTCATGTTCCCATTTCCAGGTGCTAAGTACTCAGCAAGGACAATTCTCTGATTTTTCTCTCCTGAAAGAACTGATTTATGACAGGATTCAGCTGGAATCCTCTTTGCTCAAATCTAAGATGGCTTTATTAGTTACGTGAGGAGCTGTTTTTGAAGAAAGAGCACAGCACTAAAAAAGTGAATGTGCAAATTACTGTGGAGAACGTCGCTGCTGGGCCAGTCCTGACAAAGCAGCGCTGCCTTGTCCCTCTTCCAGTTAAGGAACTGTCACCACAGATTTGAGGAAGGACCAAACTGCAGCTTGGTATCCCAGCTGCTGGGATGGTGATGCTCTAAGGAAGGCAAAACAACCCTCACACCCAAATTCAACCTTAAGCAGGGGAAAAAGAAAGGCACCTGTGAATACCAGAGTCCTGAGGGATATTAAACCAGGAAACAACAGCTACAGTCGACAAGGTACGGCTAAGCCTCCTTCCAGCCTCCTCCAGTGACAGAACCAGAGTACCTAAGGCTGCTTAGCACTTCTGGCTGTATCTCAAAAATCCTATAAAACAAAGGGACAGAGTCTTCTCTCTGGCACAGTGCTTTAAATGATAAGTGATTCCCCCCCAAATGCTGGCATCGCTCTGGTGGAAATGAGAGGCACGACAGGCACAATGTTCCACTGGGCACTGCGTCCAAAAAATGCTGCTCCAGTAATTCACAGAATACATGGCAGACATCGTCCAGGTCACTGCAACAGTGTCAGCCTTGAAAAGACACAGAGTGACAGAGGACAGCTGCGAAATATCTGCCCCCGTTGCACGGCCACCGAGTGCCCCGGCGAGGGACCGGCCCCGGCGGGGGCTGTCAGTGACGCCCCGCAGCCAAGTGCCCGAACTCTCAGAACACACAACTCCAGCAAAGGATACTGCAAGGTTACCAATAAAAGACAAGTCCTAAGGGTAATATTCAGGAGCAGCTCCTCGGCTGGTAGCTGCTCCCCGCTGCGGAATGTCACTCACACAGAAAGTCACGATGCCTTGATAGGCTTCACAATCCCCATCAGTTCTTCAGCTGCTTGGCTAATCAGATATTATTACCTCCTTTGTGTTTTCTTTCCCAGCCCTCTCTTTCTCTGGCAAGGTTGCTGTAAAAGGACTCAGTAATGATTCCTATCTAAATATTTCACTTGCAATACAAAGGTCTGTATTTTGCATACCGTGGAACTTCTGTTGCTTTGTCTTTCGACAAAAAAATCTCCCCGGGCTTCTGGGAATAAATACTGATAATTGTACCCAGCCTCAACAGAGCATATTGTACATTAAACCACACAACACTGGATTCAAAGGCAGTGATCATTGCGGATGGGACTTCAGCACACCCAAATCCTGAAGGCTGGGGAACCTCCCTTTCAGGCTTGAGGCTACACCAGATCCTTCTGTGCCACAGGCACCCTGGCAGGACACCTGGAACAGGAGGTCAGTGCTGTGATCACCACTCCTGCAGGGTCACCTCCTCACTGGGGATACCCCCTCACTGCACACAGAGTGAAAGGAACATTTTGCTTTATTTTATAAACATTGGGCCTTCTATAGGCATTATCCAGCACATTGCCATTAAATTCCTTGGGGGAAGATGCAGGTCAGTGCTAAAAGCTGTAAAAAATCTCACCTTTTCATGTAACTCCTGGTTTTTTTTGTGCGCAGAACACAAAGATTTGAACTTTGCTTAAATTAGAGGAGATTAAACTTCGGAATTCCAAAATCAGGCAAATTGTTATGATTCTCTTTTCTCCCCATTCCCTTAGAAGACAGACCTGGTGCTTCTAAAGTCTTCTGCAAAGGACAGATCCAGGCGTTTGACTCTCTTCTCCCAGATCCAAAGAGCACCTTCAGCGCCAAACAACCTCCCCTTGCTGAGCAGAGGCTCAGCTCTGCAGAACAGTTAAAACTGTCCCTGGAGCAGGGCCCTGCTAATTCCTGCAGCTCCCTGGGCTGTGTGTGGGGACACAGGCCAGCAGCAGCAGCCCTGCTCCTTCCACACATCCCCTCTCCTTCCACACATCCCCTCTCCTTCCACACAGCCCCTCTCCTTCCACACAGCCCTGCTCCTTCCACACATCCCTGCTCCTTCCACACATCCCCTCTCCTTCCACACAGCCCCTCTCCTTCCACACAGCCCTGCTCCTTCCACACAGCCCTGCTCCTTCCACACAGCCCCTCTCCTTCCACACAGCCCTGCTCCTTCCACACATCCCTGCTCCTTCCACACAGCCCCTCTCCTTCCACACAGCCCTGCTCCTTCCACACATCCCTGCTCCTTCCACACAGCCCCTCTCCTTCCACACAGCCCTGCTCCTTCCACACATCCCTGCTCCTTCCACACAGCCCCTCTCCTTCCACACAGCCCTGCTCCTTCCACACATCCCTGCTCCTTCCANCTCCTTCCACACATCCCCTCTCCTTCCACACAGCCCTGCTCCTTCCACACATCCCCGCTCCTTCCACACAGCCCCTCTCCTTCCAAACATCCCTGCTCCTTCCACACATCCCCTCTCCTTCCACACAGCCCTGCTCCTTCCACACATCCCCTCTCCTTCCAAACATCCCTGCTCCTTCCACACATCCCCTCTCCTTCCACACAGCCCTTCTCCTTCCACACAGCCCCTCTCCTTCCACACAGCCCTGCTCCTTCCCCACATCCCCTCTCCTTCCCCACATCTCCTCTCTTTCCCCACATCCCCGCTCCGCGCTGCCGAGGCCCGAACAAAGGCAGCATTTTCTCAGCAGGACGTGTTAGCTCGGGCACGCTGCCACGGCTTCCCAGCTTCTGCAGGTAACTGGATGCAGTGTAGACAAGCCTAATGTGGTTTCATATGGAAATGAGTGGTAAATTATTAATATTAATAACATCTATAAACAACTGGTGACAACTTCAAGTGGCTTATTGTGTAGTACGTACAAGGCATCTGTTCATTATCATTTACAAGACACTCCTGATATACACAACAATTTACCCGAGGATCTGGGCAGATATTTCCCCTCTGAATTTCTGCATCCAAGGTGCTCACAGCACCCCAGGGTCTGCATTGGGAATGCTCCGTGTCCTGCTGGAGCACAAGCCCCGGGGCAGGGATCCCTCAGCACACACGGCGCCGGCGGGGACGGGCTCGGAGCAGCTCATTCACCTTCAGATCCTGCTGCTCTCTAAGGTCGCGGTGATTGCATCAGTGGAAATTTGTCTCATTCTGAGAGGGCCTGATTCTCGCTGGCAGCCAGACGCCTGGCAGCTGTTACGTGTCTGTGTGAGGGTTTAAGCCCAAAGGAAACTTCCTACAGCCCAGCCATAACCCATGGGAACAGGCTGGGAGAGGGGAGAGGCAAGCGGGGCTGTGAGCACAGGATTCTGCAAAGCACCACTGTAAGTTCATCATGTCAAAGACGGAGTAAGCCGTGATGTTACAATTCTTCTGTCAAGGACAGTGATAAAAAACTCTCCTCACTCCAAGCTCTGGGATTTACGGCATAGGTTTCCAACCTCCAGAGGCTAATTATTTCCAGTCATCCTGCAGTGCACCCTGGGCAATGCTTTATGAAGTTAGCTTCATGTGGCTGAACACCCCTTACTTCACTGGCCTCTTGCTGTCATGATGCAAAGACGGACTAGTACTTCATGTAGCAATTTTTAAATAGAAGTGGATGATTTTTCAAGTAATTATTAGCAAAAACGTCAAACAGAAAGGCAGAGGCTGGCTATCCTACTGAGAGGAACCACTGAGGCAGAAAATATGTGCCAGAGCATGGAGTGGGAGCTGCACCAAGCTTGCTGTCAGACAATGCTCTTTATCAAACCGGGAACACAACACCAGGCTGCTCATAATGCCTCCTTTAATGAGGCGGCCGAGCCGCCATGCTCGGCTGTATTCAAATAAACACAGTAGCTTTTCAGCAACTGATTTTAATCTCATTTCCTGATCTGAGAAGGGCCCGGGAAACCCAACACTTTCAAAAAATTGTTTTTTAATTGTTGTTGGCAACCTCATCTACTACCTTCAAAGGACGAGTTAATAGTATCTAAACAGAGAACAGTGACACCGCAGCGAGCAGGGGAGCTGCTCCTCTCTCTCACAAAGACCAGTTCTCAAATTACCAGAAGTTTTCCTCATCTTTTGGAAAAGAAAGAAAAAAAATCTCGAGACCTTCCTTGAAGGCAGCCGGGTGAATGACAACACTGAGCCTGCAGCCCAGCGCCGTGGCAGGGAGCAGCCTGGGACCGGAGCGTTGCGAAGGCCATGCGGAGCCAACAGCCGCCCTCCCTCTGTCGGAACGGGCGCTCCCAGGAGCTGGGAGCAATGCCACACTGGACATTACTTCACTGCATTGCACACAGGCAGGAAGAATGATCTTCTGAGGTTAAAACACCAGCACACAGTGAGGGATTTCTGCTGGGGATAAGTCCGCCCTACACGCAATCCTCCCGTGTGTAAATGGAGAAACCAGTTCATCCTTCCCTTCCTCCTGCTGCCTCATTTCTTCTGATAACTTGGCAAGCATTTTTGGACATGGATCATTCCTTTTTGTGTGTTTAGTAATGATACCTGAAGACTATCTGTACATAAATGACCAATAATGGCAGTGCAGTGTTCTTATCAGATGGCCACCAAACTTTGGTCACATCTCACCTTTCTGCACTGAGCTTCTGTTTTGGGCTGCGTATAAAACCTGAAACAGAAACCTCTCCGCTCTTTGGGGATGTTAGGACACAGAATCATAGAACAGCTTGGGTTGGAAGGGACCTTACAGCTCATAGGTCAAACCATGTGACCAATTCTTGGCTGTGAGAGTGGGGAGGCCCTGGCACAGGGTGCCCAGAGAAGCTGTGGCTGCCCCTGGATCCCTGGCAGTGCCCAAGGCCAGGCTGGATGGGGCTTGGTACCCAGCCTGGGACAGTGAAAGGTGTCCCTGCCCAGGGCAGGGGGTGGAAATGGATGATATTTACAGTCCCTTCCAACCCAAACCATCCTATGACTCTAAAACCCAGCCCAAGTAGATTTAGGAGTGAAGATACAATACTGAGTTTTTTATAAAAGACTTAATGAAATAGAAGGATAAAAACCAACCTCACACAGAGTTGCAATAATGTTCACTGTGCACAGCTCTAAAGGTACAGCTGTAGCAATCCAGCTGTGCTACATCTGGGCTTTCAGAGCAAGCCTGCATTTCAGTGAGGTCACACTGGGTGTCCCAAATCCCTCTGTGTCTGCAGAAATATCTGAGCTACAAGGAACACACCATAAGCTGCTCAGCTCATTAACAGGTTCCTCTTTGAAGCTCCATTCAATTTTAGCACCTAAACTGCTGGAGGTGGCCCAGGCTGGCAAAGAGCAAGCCCAGCCAGCCTGGAGTGACTGTCCTGCTCATGACACGGCAAAAGGAAGCTCAGTGCCACTGAGGCTCATGGAGCAGGTGTGGGCGTGTGACATTACTCAGTTTACAGTTAACTGCTGTGTTTCACAGTCACAGAATATCCTGAGTGGGAAGGGACCCCCAGGGATCATCCAGTCCAAGCCCTGGCCCTGCACAGACACCCCAACAGCCCCACCCTGGGCATCCCTGGCAGCGCTGCCCAAACGCTCCTGGAGCTCTGGCAGCCTCGGGGCCGTGCCCATTCCCTGGGGAGCCTGGGCAGTGCCCAGCACCCTCGGGGGGAAGAACCTTTCCTGATCTCCAGCCTGACCCTCCCTGGCACAGCTCCAGCCGTTCCCTGGGTCCTGTCCCTGTCCCAGGGAGCAGAGATCAGTGCCTGCCCCTCCTCTTCCCCTCATGAGGAAGTTGAAACTGGGATCAGTCTCCCCTCAGTCTCCTGCAGCTGAACATTCCAAGTGCCCTCAGCCGCTCCTCACACGGCTTCTCCTCAAGGNAGGTGAGGCCGCCCCAGCCCAGAGCAGAGCAGGACAATCCCCTCCCTGGCCCGACGGGCGCTGCTGGGCCCGGTGCCCCCAGGACAGGGATGTCCCTCCTGGCTCCGGGGCACTGCTGGCTCAGATCCCACTGGCCCTCAACCAGGACCCCCAGCTCCCGTTCTGCAGCTGCTCCCCAGCCTCTCCTTCCCCAGTCCATACACACAGCCAAGGGTGCCCCATCCCAGGCGCAGAATTTGGCACTTGCCATTGCTCAGCTTCGTACAGCTGGTGATTGCCCATCTCTAATTTATCCAGGTCTCTCTGCAGGGCCTCTCTGACTTCAAGGCATTTAAAGTGTCAGGAAAAGCTGTAGGGACACAGCACTTTTTTCTAAAGAGCAGCTGATACTCATTCAGCAGAAGTTTGTTCCCACTTGACCTAAGCTAGACCAAAGTCACTCAAACTGAAACAGAAACGTTCATAAAGGCAGCATTGTCTTAATGACCTGTTTTCAATTTACACCTTAGTCCAAAATCAAGCCTTTAGAGGCTCCTGTTGCTGATTTTCTCAGTACCTAATTTTTAAAACGGAGATTTGCAAGGGATTGTCCATCTGCAGGAAGAGCACTCAGGTACTTCCCTAGATCCTGAGTGGAGATGCTTCAGAGGAAAAGCAGATGCCAGCCCAACTGTTCCTGAGGATTTGGTTTATGATAATTACAATTTTCCAAAATTACCTCAGCATGGGTTGTGCTGGGCTAGCAAAACCCAGGAAGGGTTTCGGGAAGGAGACATACATTTTGGAAAATGAGCTGGCCAACCTGGAGAAGATTTGGGAAAACTACCCCGGTGTCTCTCTTGTCTGGAGCTGCCCCTAGGCATGGCACACGTGCAGGGAGAGGTGAAACCTGGCCTGGCCTTTCACCTGACAGGTTCCCTCAGGACAAAGTGTCAAGAGAGACACCGTGGAAATGTGTGACTGCAGGTAGGAACTGCCATCTTGAGGCATGTCTACGTGGGACAGGTTCCTCTGAGCAAGCATCTCCTGCCCCCCAGGCTCCCCGCCGGTGTGACTGCCCTCTGCTTTGGGACAGAAAACCCACCTGAGGCATGGCCTGAAGAGCAGCAGGAATCAGGCAAAGCAGTCAAGCAAAGAGCTACTGGTAGCTTATGATAAAGCATAAATTTTTCAAGAGCCCATAAACAATTCAAACATCCAGCATTTCACAGAAACCAGTGGATCCTGGTACTCGATTCAGTCGCAGCGCGCTGCTGCTGCTGAAGTCACTGCACATCAACGTGGCACAGTGTGCTGGAGAGAGGGATACAGATCAACACCCACCCCAAGTCTTACACTAGGGACACACAGGAGCTTTCCAGGGGAAAACAAAATGAAGCCAAAAAAAGCAAGTTTTTGTCCAACTGTGATAATTCATTAGGAGAAAAGAGTGGAAACCAGACAAGGCTTCAGCCCTTCACATCATTCCATTTCTGAAATAAAAATGACAACAGATGAGCGCCAGTGCCAGCAAACCCATCCCCAAAGCAGCAGAGGGTTCCTGGCATCCATAACCTCCATCCATTTGAAGTTTGTAATTTTGCAGAGCCTCTTTTCCTTCACTTGCAGCTGTTTATATGACACAAATCACTTTCTGGATGCAAGTCCCAGACCTCTCACATCTCACATATCGAAGAATTAACCTGAGGAGGAAACTGTCAGACAAGGCTGACTCAAATTCCACCCCCATTTCAGCAACGCTCAGAAGGAGCTAACACCTTTCTGCAGAGTGGCAAATTAATGTCTTACAACTGGAATGATCCGTAGGAATCTGCAGCTAAGACCTCTGGCACGGACCATGACTCTGCTGTACTTGCATGTCAATCGAAGCTCCCCTGCAGGCCCTGGGGACACACAGGGAGGTTCCAAACAGCTCCCAGTGCTACAGCACGTGGGCACCAGAGCTTGTGTGGGTAAAACAGGCATGGGAAGAAGTCACTGAGCAGGGACCCCTCCATCCCACTGCTCCCTCAAGCACACACTCATCCCCCACCATGGCTCAACACAGAGCTCCTTGGGAGCTGCTGCCATCTCCCACTTGTGAACCTCTCCTGGCCCTCCACAGCCCATGGTGTGTCCTGTGACTCCGGACCAGATGGAGATCTGGGTGTGCTCCTTCCAGCACAAGGACAGTCCTACTGCAACCAACCAAAAGCCTCTGAGGAAAGTCAGCAATGTGTTTCTAGGGAACGGCACAAGAACGAGCACGGGGATGATCTTCTGAACCTTTCTGCTACTGAGATTGCTTAAGCCAAGGAGATGTCAGCTTTGCACTTAACGTTTTCCATACGTCTCCCAAAAAAACTGTCCCCTCACCAACAGGAAGGCTCACCACATTCAGTTCAACTTTATTCTATAATAGGTTTTTCTTACAAAACTCTGCTTTTACATTATTTATGGCAACTGCAACTAAAGTAAGACAAAGAGAATGAAATTGGGAAGTTCATTCTTAAATTCAGTTGTGTTGTCTGATAAAGTCATGAAAATATTTGGAGAGGCGAAAGCAGAAGGCCAAGGCTGTGGTGGCCGATGCTATTTATGGAGGTGGCCAAGGGAAGGGGAGATGAGAGGGGAGGCACCTACATCTCTGCAGGAGATGTTTTTGCTTTCTGAATGAGCTCCTCCTGCCTGCAGCATGCACCAGCTATTGC
This sequence comes from Oriolus oriolus, assembly GCA_013400235.1. Taxonomy (NCBI): domain Eukaryota; kingdom Metazoa; phylum Chordata; class Aves; order Passeriformes; family Corvidae; genus Oriolus; species Oriolus oriolus. The sequence goes on along the minus strand of VXBT01008025.1, from coordinate 667,057 downwards.
TCTGCACCTGCTCCTTCCTGATGTATTTTGTTAAGACAAATAATCCTCAGAAAACCTTGCCATGAGACTCTCATTACGCTGTTATATATTTTACAGAAGAATGTATCAAGGCAAAGAGAAGTGAATGGACGAGCTGGCTCGAGAAGCTGGTGTCTGGCTTCCTTGGTTCGGCTATTTGGCAAGTGAGGGTGGGAGTGCTGAGTGGTCAGTAGGTCCCCAAGAGCTCAGTAATGACCCCTTGGACTTCCAGAGCTCCTAACAGCTCACAGGATGGCTCCTCTCCAACACCCAACACCCACAGCTATTTATGTCCAGAGCTGTGAGTCCCTGACAGTTTTCCCAAGCCCACCCAACACCGTGGTGCACCCGGACACTGCTGGAAGACTCCAAGGAAAGCAGAACCGACACAGAAACCCACAGGAGGATGCCCTGAGCTTCAGCATGTACAGAATCGTCAATCTCAGGATAAGAGAAAGGACTTTGTGCTCAGATGACATCAAACATCCTTGTCAGGATCATGATGTTGGTTCCCTGGCAGCTGACCTGGAAAGCGAAATATGCCCTTGACATACGACCCAGGCAAACGTGAAGGCAATTTTACTGACAGCATGAATAAAATAAACTCTCCCTGACAGGCCACGGAAAGGGCCAAGAGCAGAAGTGGTTCATGCTCTCCTCCGTTAGTTAAAACCCTTTGGACTTTGCTTCCACCTCACTGCAGAAGGCTGCTGATGCAAAGGGTGATATTTGCCTGCAATCTTTCCCTGGGAAGTAATTAGTTTCCATTTAGAGGGATGACAAATTGATCAGGCAGGAATCTCACTGAGCTCTGAATTGAAGCTAAACTGTGATAGCTCCAGCTCTGGCAACTTGGGTTTGTCAGTCTGTCAATGCATTTTACAGTTTCAAAATTCAATCACCCAACAGCAGGAAAGACATTGGCTTAAAAAAAAAAAAAAAAGATTTAAAAAAAAAAAATGAAGCAGCAGCACAAGCGGGGGGAGAAGCAGCAAAGCCTCCACTTCCTCCTGCAAGTTCATTATCGCCTCTCCAAAGCATGACGGTGGTGTGAAATGGGTTAGACGCATGGATGCCTCTGTTAACGGCCAAGGAAAAAAAAGTCGCACATCATTAGGAATGGAATAAACGATACCGAGGCACAGAGCAGAAATGATTTGATTAGCAATTTCCAGTTTTGAAAAGACCTGGAAGAGAACCAAATGACTATACAGAAGGTGTGATGGAGTTCTTAATTGCTGTAACTGCACAGGGAGACTCGATGATTTGTGACATATAATACAGCACAGTACGCTAACGCTAATAACTGTTAATTAACTGCAGCAATGATATACTCTCAAAATGCACATACAAGTTACCATAATTTCTAGATTAAAAGCTGCAATGTTCGAAGCCAAAGGCAGAGGGAAGGCAGCACAGAGGGAGTGGGGGAAGAGAAGAAAGTGGAAAAGGAGATGGAGAATCTTTCCTTTTTTTAAACCCCCTTTTGAGCACTTCTGACATCTCACCCGGAGCAAAGCGGCCAGAAAGCACCAAGAAAAAAAAATAAAATACTCCTGCCGAAATGCGAAACGGTTCCTGCATGAAGCTCTCCCTCCAGAGCAGCAGTTATTAATTCTGAAAGGCTGTTGTTGCACCAGGCCATCTGGCTGTGCCGTAAAGAGTTCAGGAGCTGCTGCTGAGCTAAGATTCCTGTCGGATCCCATTCGCCCCAGCGACATTATTCACTCGCAAATGTTATCGCACCATTTTTTTCCCCATCGCTGCTGTTTGCGAGTCACTTTATTTATTTGCAGGCAGTTTGTTGCACTGCCCAGTGCAAAAGTGGCTCTGCCAGGAACCTTCAGGGAGCTGAGAGGCAACTCCCTCATCCAGCGGATGCTCTGGAGCTGGTTTCGCTCTGCCTCCCAACTGCAGTGCTGTGTGTGAGGCTGGAAGGTGGCACTTAGGAAAAGCTGCTGGATTGACAGCCTGGGAGACCAAAGGCTTCTGTTTATCCCCCAGCAGGCAGAGCACAGACACGCTCCCACACGCTGTCCTTCACCGGCACGCCGAGATGGGAATCAGATGACGCTGATTAGCTGTCCAGAATTGCTAAAACATTTTCTCTTTTGGATCAATAGTAATAAAGAGGAGGGTAAGGCAGGTATCAGGCTGCACTGTGGAGGGCTGATTCTGATCTTCCTGCAGAGCTGTAGCCCCATCAGAAAAACCTCTTGGCGTGTTTCCCCTCCGAGGTTCTTTCAGTGCGAGCGATCTGCAGCCAGGCTATTTGAATGTTACAGCAGGGCTAATCTTGGGCCAGCCCTAACGCATCAATTACCCCGTGCATGGAAAGCTAACAGGCTTTGTTCTTCCCTTGCTCACCCTTCCTAACGTGCTCCTCCTGGACAGCCTCCAAAGGACAGCTAAGCAAAGTGGTCGTGTCTTCCAAGGCACCTCTCTCTGTACCCCTGTGGGGGTGAGCTCGAATCTAATCCCTGTGGCAAAGAGTGGGAAACCAGGAAACAAACACATGAACTGGCCTGGACAACTTCACCCAGCCTGAGTGTTTCTGTGGTCCTGTGATTCCGTAGCACCGGTGCTCACTAATGCATCCTGGGATGCAGCGGATGGCGAAGATGAGGATTCAGGCACAGAGCAGTGATGAAAAAAAGGCCTCACAGACTCGCTCAGCCTCTCTATCCTCCGCGTTCGCACCAGCGCCGCGTGTTGAGAGCATGTGTGAAGTCTATCTATCATTTTAACATTGAAGTGCCCGGAAAAATATTAAGGGTAAACTTTGCTGTCATTCCAACATATGGCAAGGCACTGAAATACAGACATATCCCGAGGAAACTGGAGAATTTGAATGAATACCTCTTTTACTGAAGAGCACATTGGTTCTGTATTTTCCAGGTTTTTGTCCACCTCCTTATTCTACAATTTTTTTTGTACTCCAGTTTCTTCCAACCTAATGAACCAACTCTCCTTCACAGAATCCCAGAATGGTTTGGGTTGGAAGGGACCTCAAAGCTCATCTCCCCCAAGTGCAGGGACATTTTCCACCATCCCAGGCTGCTCCCAGCCCCGTCCAGCCTGGCCTTGGACACTTCCAGTGATCCAGGGGCAGCCACAGCTGCTCTGGGCACCCTGTGCCAGGGCCTCACCATGCTCTGCATAACGAGTTTCTCCCTAACATCTAATGTAAATCTCTCCTCTTTTAGTTCAAAACCATCCCCCCTTATCCTGTCACTCTCAGCCCATCTAAAAGGTCACTTTCCCTCTTCAAGTACAGGAAGCTCCATTTGACACTCTCAGGAGCATGATAAGCATACACAGAATAGAAAATAAAGAAAAAAATAAGGTTATATTTATGTTCTAATAAAAGAAATAGCTTCTAGCTACCAAAAAACCAGAGAATTTTCTATTTTTAAGTTGGGCATGAAAGACAGAGTTGACCTACCTGACTGTCCAGCCCTATTCCATCCCCAGCTGTACGGCCAGAACAGATCCACACCTTGCACCTCTGCAGCACGCTGCCCAAGTGGGAATGGCACACAGGATGGCATTTTTATCATTTTCCTCAGTAGCAGAATGACACTGCTGGGACAATCTGTTCCCTTTCCTCACCTCTGATTCTTCGAGGGCTCCTAGCTGTCACATCACTCCCAATTTTGCTCCCATGACCGCAGCCTCTAAATAATATTGCATTTTCTTTACCACCTAACACAGAACTTTCAAACCGATTTAAATCTGAAATGAACGCTGCGAATACCAGTCCATACTCACGACAGACATTTAATAACCCCCCTGGGAAAGAAGAGCTTCTGAAACTGCTAAAATGTGTCCTGTGGGGATGTCAGCCTGGAGTGAAAGATTCTTAAAGACTTTTTGTGTGACAGCATCACACCCTCTGAGAGTCCCAGGTGCCATTAGGGGGGAGGAGGGGACTACAGCACACTTGAAGAATTCAAGAATAATCAGCCTCAGGTATTAATGTTTTGCTTGAAGATGTAAAAGATAAGAAACCAAAACGGTATGATTGCCAGAACAGGGTTGTTCATGAGACATAAAGCTGCCTGTTCAGTTCTGCTCCCCCCTTTTGCAAGGTGCCCGTGCAACCCCCTGTCCGTGATTAACAAGGGACCACAGCCAGGCTGTGGGAAGGGGGCGGCCAAAAGGCTGGATCAGCTTCTTGGAGAAACTGGAAACAACTCCCTGCGTCATTTCCACCCCCCAGCCTTTCAGTAACCCCTCTCACAGCCCTGCCAGCTTGTCCCCCCAGACCTCTGCCCCAGACTGTGTGCAACACCACTGATTCTGTTGCAGAAAACATTTTTCATATCTGATCGGAAATTACAGGTAAAAGGGGGGAGGGGGGGGTCTCCTTTCAGACCTTTTCCATTCTAAATCTGGACTTTGTCTCAGCACTACAAAAACAAAGCCTTTGTATAGGACAGCTTGGCACCCACCCTCGTGCAAGGGGGGATTACGCTTCCCAAGCTGCATTTTTTGCCCTTGAAATGTTTCCCTTATAATTGGAAGCAAATTTTTTTTGTCACAAGATGAAATTCCTTTGTGCAAAAAGCCAAAGCAAAGCCTATATATTACTTACTTCTCTCTTTAAAGCCTTCAGCTTTCCTGGAGATTAACTGCCTGATAAACCCTCCCCAGGCCAGGGTTAAGGGCAGGACTGCCCTCTCAGCCCCAGCTGGGCTTTTCTCACAACTGGATTGTGACAAAACCCTTGGGAGCTCCTCGCTACCAAGTCCAGGTCTTTCCTGGCCACCCCCAGCACTGGAAAACCCCTCCTCTGTGCTGGCTCCTGGGAAAGCACCTCTTGGTCACTGCACACCAGCAGAGACCCTCCAGCCCACACCCTTTAGTTAATAACCTTTTAATTTTTTTTTTTTTCTACAACAAACATTCTTCTAAACATTTATCCCGTACTTAATGTAAATTCCTACTTCTACATGCTTTTCCCCTTCACGTGGCTGGAGTTGAGGGTGATCTGGAGGTAGCTGGAGAACGAGGAGGCATTTTGCTGGAGATGCCTGGCCAATCCCCAAACAGGGGCGCTGGGACACTGCCACTGGCATCCCGGCCACCCAGCACAGCCTCCAGAGCATTTAAAGGAAAGCGTGTGCGTCCACAGGAGCCACAGGGGCCAATCCCACAGCTGGTACCAGAGGGGCTGGCAGAGGCACGAAGTCTCTCGGGCACAGAGCAGTGCTCTGGGGACAACACTGCACCCTGAGCGCTGCCATGGAGCTTCTCCCACGGGCGCCCCACGGAATCCCATCAGCCCAGAACGGCAGCTCCACAGGCACTTGGATGTTCATTTATCCTTCACCCCTCACATTCCTGATGCTGCCTTCGGTCCTAGACTGACATCTCCTAGGATAAAGGGTTTGGCTCCCAGGCTCCTCTCTGGGCCTGGGCTTTGTGCTTTGTGCCCAGCCTTTAGCTCCTGCCACTCCAGCCTTTCCCTGGCTCCTCAGTGTCCTTCTGGCCCTGCCTCTAATGCAGGGTCTGCCCTCATCCTCCCCCCTGGGAGGGACCACCTCGCTCTGGGTCGTGCCACACTTGAACTCTGCCCAGGGACTGATTCCATCCCCGACCTTGCAGCTGACGTGCCAACATTCCTGCCAAGTGAAAATCCTACCGGGGTGCAGAAGTACAGCCTGTCCTGGCTGCATGAAAAACAGCTCTCCTTCACTCCCTACAATCACAGAGGTTATTTGCTGCCCCAGATGGAAACAAATATCTTTTATGAAGATCTGTTTTAACCAAAAGCACATATAAAACAAAAGGGAAAGAAATATTTGAGGTTTGCGGTGGTTGGAATCTACACGCCGAAAATTAATGCTTTGACATGTATTTTGCGCTTAATCTTTTGTGGCAACTTTTTTACATTTGTAAGAGTTATGGATTTTAAAAGTCACAGCTAAGATTGCTTAATGAGCATTCACCACCCTGGAAGTGGAAGCAAGGCTGATGTGGTTTAGTCAGCTGTTAGCTTTATTGCCTCTCTTCTGTACTAAAAGTGACAAGTTGAACACATTATAGAGAGCTCAGATGTGTTATGTAGATGAAGCCTGCAGCAATATCTGCCTGCTCTCTATTATTTATGATGTCTATATAATACAATGGACTGAGATTTAAGCCATTGTGATGCAGTTTGTTTTCCAGGGTTCTAAAGTACAGCACATTTTACAGAGAATTGCATCTCTGTTACATATTAATCAAATCCATCTTACATGCAGCTCTTACACTGTAAACTAAAGGGAAAGAAAGATTAAAGCGCTTGGCTTTTCCTCAGCTGTCAAGAACTGGCAATAAAATAATAATAAGGGCTTCTAAATAATGTGTGTGTGACAGGCCTTTGCTCGGTTGTGCAGTCCTTTATGGAGGTTAACTACAAAATAAGTTCCAGTGAGTGATTGAGAACAGGCAAGTGTGTAATACTGTAATGCCAAGCCCTGCATAATTCTTTGCAAAGTTCATTTGCAGAAATTCTCCCAACCTGACAAGCCAAAGTTGCTGCGGGTCCAGGCGCTCGGCAGGGGTGTGAACTTAACTCCTGCTGCCCCCGCTCCAAACCCTCACTGCCTCCTGAACTGCTTCAGCTGCAGCCCATTAAAGCAGAAAGCTGCACTCCAGCAACACCAGTCAGCCTTCCTGGTTTCTCAAAAATACTATTATGAGGGAAGTCATGGGAAAGTTATTTTATTATAAAATATATAAAACTCTGTAGAGGTCTGTGGTTTTGGATTTTTCTTTTCCATCATTAGCCAGAGTTTTGAAGATCAAGAGGTGGAATTTTTAACAACAGCCTAAATCACGACAAGCTTTTAAGGCAGTATGAACTGTGGAATTTATTGGAGGAGGATTTTTGCCTTTCCTTTCTTGGCTTTTGCTGCCAGGGAGCCTTTCCAAAGTTTCTGTGTCTGCTCTGTCCTATTGCCCCCTTGTAGGTGGTCTGTCCACTCCCATCAGGTCACTCACACCATGGTGGAGGGACAGAAAGGACCACGGGCACGAGAAGATGCAGCTGAGAGGCACAACTTCTGCCCTGGGCACTGCCCAGCCCTGCACAGGCTGCCCAGGGAGGGGCTGGAGTCTCCCTCAGCGGGGATATTGCAGAGCCCTCTGCACACAATCCTGTGCCCTGTGCCCTGGGATGGCCCTGCCTGAGCAGGGGGGTGGCACCAGTGACCCTCTGGGGTCCCCTCCAGCATGGCCCAGCCGGGATTCTGTGAGATTGTCACAAGTCACAGCAATGCTCAGCCCCTGACAAGGCTCAGGATGAAGGACCCTGTGTTTAGTTTGGGCTCTCACTGACCTCCCACACAGCCATGGGTGACACCACTGTCACCCTTCAGGCTTAAAGAGCCCCACAGCCCATGGATGAAAAACCACCAGCTAAAAGCTGAGCTCTTAAGCTCTGCTCTGCTGTAGACAGGAGGAATAGAGCAGGGGGAGGGATGAAGGACGTGTGCGTGTGTGAGTGTCCAGCAGCACTTTGCATCACTCACAGCCAAGCCAACCACTCCTGCAAGTGCCAGTGATGCCTTCAACCACTCTGCCAGGGAGGGAGGGCCCTCCAGCAGAAACATCCTTCAGAGATAGGGCCAGAAAATCCAGCCCCGGACTCAGAGCAAAGTTCTAACAACATTTAAAGCAGGGAGCTCCAGCTGGAGCAACCATAAAGATGGGGCTGCTGGGAAAAAAAAGGTGAATTCAGATCCAGATCTGGGTCCTGGAGAAAGCAGGTGGGTGCTCAGGCACGGGGCTTGGCTTACCTGTAAACCACGCAGTGCATCTGAGAGTGGTAATTTTAGGTTCTCTAGCAGCAGCAAAGGAGTTTAGGAAATCAAAGGAAGGGCTTCAGGGCACCATCTGGTTGCTGCAAGGAGCCAAGGAGAATTCCTGTCCCCTTCGCACACTCCATAGGGCCACTGCCAGCTCCTGCCACCCCCATCTCACAGCAACAGCATTTGTTTACTGCTGATCTAATCCACGAGGACAAACTCAATGTTTGTTCTCAAAGATCTGTCTTAAAATGCTATTACACACATCCCTTGGGTCAGAGTGGTATTTAAGTGTATTGCAACGGAGAGATGTTTCCTAGTATTTTCTGTATTTTCTTCAGTGTGTTGGGCCTTCTTTCTCGCAGGCCTCCTGAAACGCTGGGTGTTGATTTCCCAGCCTGTTTTGCACTGTGATATTCATGCTGGGACTCCTGGGGCTCCTCAGGAACACAGGTATGGGTGTTGTCACCACCTGAGCATGTCACAGCATGGGCGTTTTGATTTTACTTTTTTTTCTAAACGTGAAGAAAATAATTTAAAGTCTCAACTCAAATCTAACCAATTCCTTGATAACATCCCCATGGTTTGGGTGCATTCCTGCTCACGTCAAGTCCAATCTACCTCTGATTGACACTGCTGCACAGAGGGGAGAAGAAACAAGCGTGGTGAGGGTGTCCTGCACACCACAGGTTGCAGGTGTAAAACAGTAAGTAAGCACTGATGCCTTAAGTCCTGGGTTCTGAGGTGCTCTGTCTTCCAGTTAGCCAAACCTCTGCAAGTGAGTGCATCTTTAATCTCCATTCCTGCCGTGAGCATGCCTCAAGTAACCCTAACTTGGTGTACGGCTCTCTTGAGAACTTCTCTGATACTGGCACTTTCTGTGAAAGCCTCTGAATCCCTCAGACTCCCCTGGCCAGGCTGGACACTGAGCTTTCATGTAAGTACAGAAAAAAGGAAATTCTGCTCCTTGTGTGGTCAAGCTTTTCCTTGGAATCACTAGTGACTCAACCCCCTCAGAAGAGAAGGGAGAGCCCAACTTTTTGTACTGCAAAGGAACTCATTATTTTAGGGAGCTTTCTCATCTCTTGAGGGCTCTTGACATGGAATTTTGCCATGGAGCCTCTCACTGCCCCTTGGCCACATCTACCAGGCCAGGCACATCCACCAGGCACAAGAAGTCTCTCTGAAGCCAGGGGCTGCCAAGAAGAACCATCCTGGCATCTAATTTTCCCCAGTGAATGGGGAAAGATAGATTTTGGAGATGGATCAAAACTCCACTGAGGGTGAAAAAATGACCCTGCAGCTCTGAACGTTCCCCCATCCCTAACATGGAGAGTTCCTGAAGCGAAGCTCAGTGTCAGAGATGCCATCCCAGTCCCAACTGGTAACTGGGGGACAGCCATTTCCATTCCTGGGCAAGCAACACTTAAAAGGATAAATAAGAGCTGGCCACACAGAGGAGCACACTGGTTTCTTTTGCTTTCCTTGACATGGAAAGTGGCCTGCAAGCCACCTGACACTCAGGGATCACTTCCCAGGCTATGGGAAATGAGCTGGGAAAACACAAGCACAAACCTCCTGTGGTTTATATGTCTGCGTCAGGCGAGCCGTGCAGAATGCAAAGGCAAATCTTTCAATCCTCCCCTCTCCCCAGCCCTGAAAGGCCAGCACAGTGCTCCATTCAGAAGGGGATTTACCGCAGGGTTTGGAAAGCACCGAGTGCTAGACAGGAATCTTGCCCTGACTGAACCTACTTACAAGGCCTCCCATTAACAGGCAGTGCTGCGGAGAGCTGGTGGCACAGTGTGCACGGCACAGAGCTTTAAGTCACAGCACAGGTTTGCTGAATGAGCTGGGGACCAGCTGCATCCCTTTACTCCCTCAATAACACACTGATATGGGCACATTTATTTTCCTGTTGAAGCAGCTCACAGAATAAACGCGCGTCCCATCCGAGGGGAGATTACTGGGGGAGCAGATGTATGCTGCACTGCAAACAGTAAACTTATGGAGCCCTAATCCGATACAATACAATTTAGTTTCATACAAATTCCCTGAAGAAAGCACCACAAGCTGCTCTGCAGCAGCAGGGAGAGGAGCCTTGCTCCAGGGCCGTGGCAGAGCGAGCCCTGCGCTTCCCAAGGCTGGCCCAGCCCCGTCTCTCCGAGACATTTGCACAGCCCGTGCTCAGCTCATCCAGCTGGAACCCAACACGCTCCCCCCCGGGGAAACCCCGAGCCTCCACTCCTGCTGGTAAAGTGCTCGCAGCTCCCGGGGCGGGCGGGCTGTGCAGCCATTAACAGCACCGCTACAGCCACTGCACACATCTGGGTCAGCAGCTCCCACACAGGGCAAGCCACGCAGGGAGCCAAAGGTGGGTCTGAAAACCCCTGAAACTTAATAGCAGTAAGGTACAAATTCATGCAGGCTCGTAATGACAAGGCAAAAATAGGAAATTGGAAGTAGCGGGGCAAGGTGTAATAATGCAGCATTTAGCACCGGCAGCAGAGAACTGCAAATCAGGATTTTTTAAGGGGAGACCTGAGGCGAGGAAGTGGCTCAGGGGAGAGGAGGGAGAGCTGTTCCAGTTAAATGGGCACAAGAGAAAGATCAATCCCCAACCATGGAAAGCTCTGAGGGGAGGGAGGGAGGAAGAGGAGGCCGAGAGGAGCAAGGAGGGGGTGAGATGTCACAGATGAGCACATTGGGGAGGCGGGATGAAGCAAATCCGTAAGGAGCACGGAAACCCAGGAATACATTGTCTTTAACTGAACGTGAACAGCAAGAAGCAAGCAAGCTTTATTGGAAATGTAAAGGCTTCCTGTTTTATATCCTTGGCTTTAAATCTTCATTGGGAATCAGCACATGGCATTGGAAACAAAACCCACCCCTCGCCAAAGGCAGCTCGCTGCAATCGCTGTCTTGCTGGATCTTGCTTTAAATAGTCAATAGCCCAGTGCTATGTCTTGTGCTGATTATTCAAGAGCCATTATGATATCAGTGAATGTCTCTGATTGCATTTAATTCAAGTAGGCAATATATTTTGAATTCAACTTGCTCTAGCAGTCCTCCGCTCTCCCTCCCCCAAAGTCTAACAGATCATTTAAAAGTGAGCGGGTCACATTCTGAGCTGTAGGTACTAACCATGTCATTTCTTCCTCTCCTAGGGGCTTTAAATCCTGCAACTGCTGCCCTGCCAGCGGGAGAGGTGACCCCACATTTGTCCTGCTCATCGCTGGCTAATAACCATTAGGGACAATGGCGCGGCTCCCACCTGCTGCCCAGGAGGAGCGCAGATCGCTCCCAGCGGGATGCCAGCGCTGACAATCTCCTCTCCTTTTCATTACAGGCTTTTGTCACTCTCACACCCCCAGAAACTACTCAGGAGGGCTCTCGGGGAATTAAACTGCAGTGACAAAGTGGGTCCTACCCCGTCGCAAGTCAGCAAACACCGGCGAGGGCTGAGGCCGTGCCAACCCGCACCGATGACCCGGCACCGGGATCGCCCTTCCCCGTGAGGGGACGCGGGCCGAGCGCGGCCGGGGGACACCCGGGACACCGGCCTTGGCGTGACAGAGAGCTCTCACAGCTCGTGCTCAGGCCACTCGTTCTCCGAGGAGCCCCGGCCCCAGCAGCACTAAGGTGGCTCTGAAGCCCCCGAGCCCCTGGTGCCGGTGGGGCCGCACGGTCTGGGCTGGCGGAAGGGGAGCCTCGGTCACCCAGAGCCCAGAACACCAACCCCGGACACCAACCCTCCGTGGTGCTGGCCCGGCCGTGGCGGAACAGGGTTTTCTGCCCCCGACAAGGACTCTGAGCCACGGGGCCTCTGGGCCACAGGTTCTGCTGCAAAATCCCCTTCTGTAGAGCCTTTGTAAAGCCCCTCGCCCCGCCCGCGGCAGCGCAGCCGGCTCTGCCGCCATCCAACAGCAGCCCTGCCCCTCTCCAGCGCCTCCGCTCGCAGCAGTCCCAGGGAAGGGGAACAAATCCTGCAGATCTGTTTTGCGGTGCAGTATGGGCTGGTGGACATAAAATCAAGCAGCTCGGCTGGCCTGGCAGCCCCTCAGCCGGTATAAATTGGCGCTGGCCGGCGGGGCTGTGCCAGCGCTCCGGCTGCGGCACGAGGTGCATCCGTGTGCTCACACCAGCCCTTTGTACGGCTCTGCCTCGCACTTCCCTGAAGCAGCAGCAGCCCTCGCGCTGCAGTGAAGTATTAACTCATACCCAACACAGTTTGTCTCCGAGGACCCTCTTGGCCCCTTCGTCATCCTGTGCTGACATTTTAATCGCGCTTTTGTGGGAGCCGGCTGGCAGTTTGTCATCAGGAATGGCGCGGCGAGGGGCCAGCGCGGGCTGCTGGCTGCGCGGCTGCCGAGGGGAGCAGCCCATTCTGACAGACTGAGCAATAATCTGAACTTACTGCGCTGAGCCTGTGGGACACCAGCCGGGCCGCTTTATCTTCTTCATTAAAGTGCGCTCAAAAAAAAAATCCATTTTCCTTTAAAGTCTCAGGAACAGATGGAGTAAAATTAATTGCGCCATTAAGTCCCGATAGACAATACCAGAGTGGTTTTCTTTCAACAGTGCATGTGTGTTACAAAGTGCTCTTCGTAAAAGGCAATTACTGCAACATTTGCCATAAAATAAAGGTTGCTTTAATGGGCAATAAACACAGGCTTCAAATTTTGTATGAAATGGGTCTCCAAAGGGCGCTGTTATAGGCAGCTCAAAGGCACAACTGACTTTAGTATTTCTGCTCTGGCTCCAGCTCAGCTAGTTCGGAGAACAATGATTTCCACCCTCGGATATTTTCTGATGGAATTATGTATGCCACGGCAGCTCACGGCCAGGCCCTCCGAGCCACCTTTTGCTGGTTGGGAAATGGTGGCCGGGCAGACGCCGGTGCTGTGCCGGCTGCCATCTGCCTGGTGAGACAGGGACGAGGAGGAGGAGGAGGACGAGGAGGAGGAGGAGGAGGAGGAGGACAGGGCCGAGGCCAGGGCTGCTGCTTCTGCCGAGCGGAGAATAATAAGGCCCCATTTCCTGACAGCAGATCCTTGCCAGTCTCAATTACCACTGGGTTTGTTTGATGCAAAGCCTGACATATTTATTTATATTTCTTTTTAACATAAAATACCCCGGAAAATGGATACCACATCCTTGCAAACAGAAGGAGGAGACTATAAAAATGTGTGTGGGCAGTGTTCAGAAGACAAAAAACAATGGCATTTTCCATGTTTTTTGCTCTCTGGGCACTAAAAACCAAACCCAGTCCTTACCCCACAACTCCCCATCAAACAGTTTATGACGGCACTGCTGAACACAGCTTCTGAACAGGCTTTTTTGAGGTCCTGACCAGAAAAAACCCAACAAATCTACATCATTTGCACCAAATGGTACATTGTATTTGTCAACTTAACAGCCAGAGCCACCCTGGGAGTAAAACACTTCATATTTAGGCAGCTTTCTGTCCTACAGAACCACTTCTCACAGTATCAAGACAGATGCCTCGCACACCCCACATGCTCTTCCTGCAATAACCTGCCAAAAATCCCCTCTTCTGCCTGGTACCCGTGTGGCTGTGCTGGGTGCAGCCACATGCCCACACACTTCTGTGTAGGAAGACAGTTTCTATCTGATTCTTGCTCAGATTTATTTGAAGAGGAGGGAAAATCATTTCAATTCATTGTATTTTCACATTCCAGTAATTACAAAGCGAGCATGACATACAAATGATCCATTAATTGAAATATGGGCTCTATGAGCTCCAATATTTATAGTGTAAATCCATATTTAATTAAATAAAGCCAATAATGCTCATTTCAAAGGGAACATTGAAGCTTTTTATTTAACCATGTACTTGATGCTGTATGTGCTCGTTTCTCAACACCTTTCAGTAAATCACCAAGGCTCAGAGAGGTGGGGGATGAGGGAGTGTGGGATGGCTCACTGAAGATCCCCCAGGCCCCCAACAAGCAAATCCCTGCTGCTGGAGGTACTTTCCATCACTGTTACCATACACCAGTGCTGCTGCTCCGTAATAGCATCAGTCAGCACCTCTGACTGAGCAGCTTTAATCACCCACTTAATTGCCTTAATCGCCTTTTACATAACTAAGAAATCACAACACTGCAATTGTCTGACTCTGACACACAGTAACATCAGGGGTGTGACATTAATGACGTAATTATATTAATTGCCAGCAGCTAATGTTTCAGGATCTCAAAGGAACAGACGCCAAGCCCCAAAGCCAGGGCTGCTGCTCCCTGAGCACTCACCGGGTGCAGTGCTAAAGCCGACGGCAGTGGTGTGGGCAAGGGCAGCCCAGCAAAACGGGCCTCACACCCTGGCCACAGAGAGCCTGGCACCTCTCACTTTCTGTCATATATATATATATATATATATATATACACACATATATATACATACACACACATTTATATTGTTTTCTTTGACACCTGGTGTTGAAGTCACAATTCTGAGCTCGCCATGACAATTACACAGTGCAGAACTGGAAAAGCCCCAGCTCAGCTGGGCAGCCCCGCTCCATGACAAGGCCTGAGTGCCGCTCCACAGAGGATGGAGCACTTCCTACTTCCTTGGGACAGTTTTTCATAATTTCCATCAAATTTTGCCATGATGACCTTTTCCTTCAGTTGATTGGATTGAGATGCTACTTTCCTTTAAAGGAATGTTGTCCCGTTTGTCCTTGCAGCACCATCAACCATCCCTGCTATGGTGTTTGTAAACTTTAAACACCAATCTGTTCCTGTTAGTGGTCAGCTGGCAACATTAACCACTTTTATTCCTTGTAAAACAAGGGACAGTGTGCTTAGGGTGGCCTTGCTCCAGTGCAAGCAGAAACAAGGTGTTTGCATAGGTGCAAGAAGGTAGAAAACGCAGAGTCCTCTGCACTGACAGGGACTAAGATGGTGGTTTGATTGCACAATAAACCAGACTTGAGAGGGGCAATTGGCTGGTGAAAAGCCCTGCAGCCTTCAAACTCCAAGTGCTGCTTGTGTATCAACTCCCACTGCCACAGCAAAGTTTAAAAAAAGTTGATGGGTGAGTTTGTCCCAGGAAACTTTTTCCTGGAGGAAGTATCATCTGTCATCTCACAGCTAAAGTAACACCAGCAGAGAGCAGAAAAGCCAACATAAACCTCTGTCATATGTTTGGCTGAACAGACAGAAATGTAACCACAGAACCACACCTGACTCGGATCAAATTAACGTTGCTGGGATATTCCAGGAATGCACCACCAGCATTATGCATCCTGCAGCTACAGCCTCGACATGCCTCTCTATCCCCAACACACCCTAACACCGAGGTGTGAAGGCAAAGAGCGTGTAGACAACAGAGCAAGAGTTATCTTTAGCCATCCCCTGGATCCTCAGCGGCCTCAGCCTCAAATACGTGACCCCAGTTTGTACAGAATCCACGCTGGATTTAATCCCGTGCCTCCATTTAGCCCTCCAATACATATGTCTCCACTGAGCATGCAGTGCAGAGCTCGCTCTGTCCTCTGCCAGGGTTCCCTGCCCTCAGTGAAACCCTGAGTAAGCCCCAAGGGATGATTCCACCTAAAGCTTCTCTTGAGGAAGCCCTGCACAAACTCACCCCGTGGTGTGCACCCACGCAGAGCTGCAGGGGGCCACGGACACTGGCTCTCCCTACCAGAAACTCAAAAGTCTAAACTGGTGATGAGAAAAGCCCTGCAAGAGGAGCATGTGGTACCTGTGGTGGCACTGTCACTGTCCCCCCCAGGGTACAAATTCCCTTTTGCCAGGTGCTGCAGCCAGCCCAAGCATGAAGCCAAACCCCCTGTGTGTTTTGTTGGCAAAGTGACCTTTGATGATGAATAAATTCTCAGAGTGCAACAATACCTACAGGAAAAAACCTGAAAATGACATGGAATTTCCTGGCCCAAGGACCAATGGGCAGGAATTGAACTGTACACAACAAGATGGGATAGGAAGGCTGGTGGATGTGCTCTCAGATCCTCATTACCTGTCCCTCATGAGAGTCAGCCAAGGAGTGGAAATATTCTCCTCTGAGGTTTTGGCACAGGGTCTAATCGTGCATTTCAAGGAAGAAACCCCACTGCTCCTTCCAGCCCCATCCTGGCCAACATCAGCACAGGAGACAAGCTGCCTCCAGAAGTGGCACACAGCAGTGAAAGGAGGTTTTATTGCTTCTTAAGTTCTATTTACAACTACTGCACCATCTCAAGAGCTAGAGAGGAGTCCTCAGGATGAGCTGCATGAAGTAAACAAGATGCTAAGAGCTTTCATGGCTTTTTAGTGCTAATGACAATTAATAATAAATGGATACTGCAATATTCTATCCAGTGAAAGGCTTCACAGGCATGCAACTTCCTGCACCCCATGCTTATGGACCACTGACTGTGTGAAGAGTGAGGCAGGGTAGAAGTTAAGGAAGTTAAAGAACAATGACTGGGAGCAAAATAACAGAACCAAGGTGCCCTAGGATACCTGACATTTAGGCTGAGGTTTTCTGCAAAATCACAGAATCCCAGACTGGTTGGGGTTGGAAGGGACCTTAAAGCTCATCTCGTTCCAACAGCCTGCCATGGGCAGGGACACCTTCCACTATCCCAGCTTGCTCCAAGCCCTGTCCAGCCTGGCCCTGGACACTTCCAGGGATCCAGGGGCAGCCACAGCTGCTCTGGGCAGCCTAATAACCCAGCCTGTCACTGGTGGCTGCGGCAAGGTTGCTTTCTCTCTCTGCAGAGCAGCAGTTGCTGATGCCCTGTCTCCAGAGCCTCACACACCCTCCAGAGCAGCACTCCGAGATGGTGAAGGAGGTACACAGGGAGAGGGCAGTCCTGCAGAAACCCTCAGGCCCTGAAGTCTTCACGCTTAGATTTCAGAGCTTGTTAACGAAGTAAAAAAGGACAGGATCACATGCACACAAAAATAAACCCCAAATAAATCTGCAGAACTCCCCCATCTCCAGAAGGGTCTTCACCTTTGCTGTTCTGCATTGCTGAATTCATAAATGTCGAATTTTTTATCCCTAGGAAGCTAATTATTATGAAAGGTCAAAATAAATAGCCACACTTGTACATAAAGCTGTTGTTAATATAGAGAAGTAGACAGCTCCAATTTACAGGCTATTTTGTTGTTATAATTACAGAGCTCCTTTCACCAGTGAGTTTGTAACCATTTGGTTTAATTATGAGCTAAGGGGAAGAGAAGGGGGAGGAAGGACAGCCGTGTCCCTCCAGAGCAGCGTATCACGATGGAGTACGTGAGGATAAGCGAAGTCAGCTCCCGTGGGATTCCCTAAACGCTTCCCCAAAGACCACGGCGCTGGAGCCGGGCAAGCAGCTACCAAAGGGTTAAGCTGCAGCCCATTAGAAACGTCCTTTAGTGCTGGGTCTGTTTTTCCTTCCAGAACATTAGGCTCAGTGGGGCAGGCAGAAACCCCCGTGGTGCCCCCATTAAAAAAGATCAAGTCGCACATGTCGATATCACAGCTTCACCCATACTGTAATTTGTCTGACAGCAGCCAAGGCTGCTGGGCCTGGCCAGGGAGGACCAGGCTGCCTTTTAAAGAGAGAGACACAAATCCCTTTAAAAAAAATAATTTTGTGGCCAGACAAACTGCTTAACAACATAAAGATGCAATAAATGTTTCTGCCACTCCTCCCCTCCCACTGGAAGTGGGATAAAGCCCAGCACACTACAAAATAATCCCAGTAAAGGCACTGCTGGAGCACTAACAAAATGCTCTGGTGCAGCCGAAGCATAGTCCTCTTTTTTTTTCCCCTCCCCTTTCTTTCTTTTTTTTTAACTTAATACCAAAGGCATTAGAAGAGATGAAAACCACTCCATTGAGCTAGGTGAAACGTTAATCCATTGGCCTTACTTTGCTGGGAAACCAGGGTTTGAATGAGGCCCAAGGCATAAATGAAATGAGTTTAGTGATCTCAGTTTAATTCTTAATAGGCCACAACAGGCACTGCAGATACAGAAGATACAATATTAGGAAATCAAACCCTTTCAGAATTGTTTTTTCCTTTCGGCTAACGAGGGTCAGGAGAGAATTAATACAGAAACTTAAACCTTAAGCCAACCTAAATAGCTCTCCATGCAGTCAGAGTGCAGGAGGAGCAGGGAGATGCTGCCTGCAAGCCCCACGGTTGAGGAGCCATTCTGCAGCACAGCAGATGCTGGAAAAGCTGATCTGCAGAAAGTTAAGGCTCCATCCAAAGCACGGGAGGATTTCCAGTGACACCTCAGCAGATTTTGAATTGAGCCTACACAACTGCACAATCTGAGCAGTCCCACCAAAGCCCAAACTTCAGCAGTGTTGGTAGCATCAGTCCTTAGGCCAACAGCATCTTGAAAGCCACAGATTCCTCCCAATAAGCTGGAGTGGGAGGAAACAAACCCAATCAATCTCCCATCCCTTTCCTGGGATCATCCTCAGAATAAACAGTGCCAAGAATGCCGGGTAAAGGGATGCTTCAATCATGTTTACATGGGAATTTTAGTTCCTTGCAGTTTTCCTAGCACCAGCTGCTGTAGTGGATAGATTTAGTGGGGGTCTCAGGTGGAAAGTCAAACCTTTTAAATGAAGATATTTTGTCAGTACCAAGAAATATCAATTTTGCTTTGCAGGAGGGTAAGGTGTCACTTTTTCATTCTCATAAAAAAGGGAAGAAATAATGCATCAAGACTGGATAACTGAGCCTAGAAGAAAACCAGCAGCAAAACAGCTTTTCAGAGATTTAATAAAAGTAAAAAGTATTTTAAAGTGCAATGATGAAGTCCAGCTTTGAGCTCGTTGCGGATCGAACCCCGTGGAAGGCCAGTGGCTGAATTCTGAGCCCGTATCTTCCTCAGTCTTCATGGTTTCTCTGGCTCTCCTCTCCCTGCCCTTTGACAAGGGTCTCCTTTGCTGTTCACTTTCCCACATTCGCAGGTCAGGAGCTGATCCCGTGAGTCTCAGCAGATTTACACACCCGGGGGCAGGGACACTCCTCTCCTCACATCCAAGGCAGCTGGGTCATGTGCCAGGAGAACCCAGCCAGCTCTTCCTGCCTCACAAGAATCCCGGGAAGATCCAGGGCCATTCGGAGGCTGTTCCGCTCCAGCTCCCTTTGTCTGAGCTCTGCCCCGTGTGCCCCTCCTGAGCAGGGAACTGAGCTGTGGGTGCCCACGGGGTGCAGCTGTCCCAGGGCGCTGCAGGAGTGAGGGAGAGCAGGGTGAAGGCAGGAGGAAGGGTGAACGGTCTGGCTGCTGTAGGACCAGTGCTGCAGCCCATTTCTCTGCAGGCTCACTCCCTCCCTCCCGTGCCCCACGGGCAGCACTGCCCCCACACTCCTGTCTGCTCCTGAGCTCTGCATGGGTAGATCCTCGCTCCACCCCTGAGCCACACACCAGGATAACACAGCACCACGGCCCCTTCCTCTCACCCCTGTGGGCCAGTCCATCCCAAATATCTGACTTCAATGCTATTAGGTGCAAAAGCCAGAAAACAACAAGAAAGAAAGCCCTCCCCAGGCCTCAAACACCTCCAGCACAGTTCACTAAGGTAACAAAAAGCAAATTCACAGCCTACAGAGATGCAAGGACATAAATCCTTCAGGATGCTGTCTTATCTCGCCACACAGAAATTTAATCACCCAAGTTGCTGCACATCAGGGTGGTGAAATACATCTTAGTCTTGATGCCTTCCAGAAAACTTCTTCTCTTAGCAGGTGCTGCAGCAGTGACACACTGTGTGTGTATATATGGACACACATACATATGCTATGTATTTAGATGTATAAATACATAGATCACTTGTGCAGAACTGTGGGTAATGGCATTTCCAACCTGGTGGCCTAAGTAATACGTAAAGCAGTGTCCACAGTTAGACACAAAAGCATTAAAGTTGGTGGTGGATGGCTCCATTACCATTCAATCCATGATTGCACCAAGGGAATAAGAATAATTTAAAAAGAATAATTTAAAAGTTTACCAAGCAAATTAAGGCGTGCTTGGCAATGTGTTCCTAGGACAAAGTGCCCTGAGCTGGTATTCTGAAGTCCTTTCTGCATTGAGCATGGGGCAGGTTTGACTCCTGATGTTTTTGGTGACTGAAGATGTGGAAATTGCTCAGCCTGGACATGCCAGATGGCCTCCCTGCTCCCCTGAAAGTGAAAATGGTGGGACAGATTATGGGTTCAGCTCAGCCCCACTGCCACAGCCTCCCAAGGGGGAATGGTGCTTTGTAACTTCAGTTTGGAGGGGCAGGTACAGATCATAACCCCAACAGGAGACTAAAATACAACCACACGAGTTGGGGATCCTGGGAAAGACTGAGAGACTGTCACTGGGGAATCTGTGGACAGACAAGGAACTAAGGCATGTAAAACACAGCCCAAACCAAAACTAGGAACAGGTTTTGGGTTGTGCCCCTTCAGCCTTCTCAGCCCTTTCAATCCACAGTAACTCCTTTCTCTCTGCTCTGCCCAGTGCTGTCCTGCGGCTTCGGGAGACACCGAACGTGTCTGACTACAGCACAGGCTTCCCAGTTAACCAAGGTGCCGTCTACACTGATAATGTATTCCTGTGCATAATGGCCTGGAAGTGCTGTATTCATGTATGAGCTTTCTCAAAATTATTTATTAATGGAAGAGATCATATAAAATATGGCACAGAATCTGCTCTGCTCTTCGAACAGGCACACGGGCCCTGAGTGCAGCCATGTCATAGCAGCACTAAACTACTGCAAGGAAGGAGAAAATCAGGAATGTCTCAGGCAGGAGCCCGGCTCCCTGGGCTCCAGCCTGGGAGCACGTGAACGTGTAGCCATCATGCTGTCACATCACACCGGGTTGCCATGGAGATAATTGCAATGTCATAACTAAAGGCTAATGTCAGCACCAGGTTTTACAAGGAAATGATTGGATTGTATTTTTAATTTACCCCCAAATTATTGCAACCCCTCCATCGGGAAGAAAATGAGAATTGTATATTTAATTTTTTGACAGCAACAGAGCAGAACGTTGTGGTTTAGGAACATGAAGTTTTTACATCACTGTGTTTTTGTGAGGGTGCTCTCAGGTGTTTCCATACACAACTGTATGGAGACAGCGAGACAGAACTCACAGGCTACACATACATAAGCAGTAATAATATACCTACAGATTATGCTGCATGTGTACATCTATACACTGCTCTCCCAGCCTGAGCCTCATTTAGCAACTCTGTTTTATTAACAATATTAATCAATACTTTCAAAATGCTCTCTTGACCTCAGAGTTGTTAAGCTGCTCGCTGGTAAAAACACATGAAACAAAATGAAATTTTAAATTATCTTCACACTTGCTCAACCATGCTCTTTGCCCTTTCTGCCTGAACTGGTGCCTTCCAAGCTCCCGAGCTAAATCCAGACCAGCATGGGGCCAAACTGCTGTTTTCTTTGGGACTAACTTCAAAGTCAAAAGCTTTTGCACAGCTCCAGTCCCCTGGATGTGGGGAGCGAGCTGTGGTGCTGGGTCTGACGGCAGCACTGCCAACAGCACGAGGCAGGGAGCTTGGCAAGGTGGAGACCAACCGTGCTGGAAATGTCACGTACACACACGGCACCATTCATGGCCTAAAATAATCAATACTGTCCTCGGTGCAGAAGTAGCTTCACCAAAAGCTCTGCTGCGCAGCCCACTCTGAATGCAGCAGTCAAAAATACCATGCAAAGGCACAGGTGAAGAGATGAAACAACCTGGATCCCTCCAAAACAGATGCAAGAGAGGTAAGCATTCATCTTAGCCTGCTGCCACTTGTTCATTATACTGAGAAATTGTTATTGCAAAAATGACAGAGACTCAGGCCATGGAGGTTTTACTGCTGGTGAAACCCCAATGTGTCCCCTGTGTCACACAGGACATGGGCTGCTCTGGCTGTGCATGTCCCACCTGTCCTGCACTTGGCATTTCCCATTGCTGGCAAGCACCAGGTGTCCCACAAATCACACTCGTGGCCTCCCTCCAGCAGGGCTGTGTCCCACCTCAAGGATCACAGAATGTCTGGGTTGGAAGGGACCTTAAAGCTCATCCAGTTCCACCCCTGCCACGGGCAGGGACACCTCCCACTGTCCCAGGCTGCTCCAAGCCCCGTCCAGCCTGGCCTTGGGCACTGCCAGGGATCCAGGGGCATCCACAGAGCAGAGCTGGAGCTGGAGCTGCACAGGTATGATCCATAGCAACAAGAAAGAGAAAGAATGAGGAAAGAAAGATGAATGCACAGAATCTGTAAGTTGGCTTAAAGGAAACCTGAAACAAAGGTAAAGGAAGTTCTTTTGGTAATGCTGCTATTTTCTAATTGTTGGCAACTTGGGTTTGATGCATAAGGAGGAGAAAATGGTCTAAAATTATAGTAATCTTTAACTCTGCTGACACAACTGCCCTTCTCCTCCCTCATGTTGGATGTCTTTGCTGCCCAAAGTGAATTCCAGGAGATAAACAGCAGAGCATTTTCCAAAATCAAAATCCTTGTTCAGATCAATTGCACACAAAACCTGAATGACACAACACACAAAGCACTCACTTTTTCTGGCAGTTTAATACCAAAGAATTTATTACCATTGTCAGTACAGTATGGATTATTTGAGTATTAGGAGGATATACATTAAAATATAATGTATCTAATGTATAAAATGTAATGACTGCAGTGAGAGCAACATCACACTTGAGTAGAGAAGCAGAAGTAGGCTCTGTTGGAAGCAATTTGGCCCAGTTTGGAAAAACTAGCTGTTAAAAATCACAGGCAAATCCCAAACTGGCTGTTAGCAGCTACCTTCGGCAAGCTCTGCTTCTTACCTCTGCTACCTGCTCTGGCCAAGCTCAGCCCACCAAGTGCCCCCTCTCCTTCCCTGAGCATTTAGGGCTGAGCACTGAAGCCTCATTCCCTTTACATGCCCCACTGACCCCCTGCAACCTGCCCCATCTGGAAAATCTCTAAGCAGAAGGGTTTTCCTGAAGAATAAACTCAACTTTAAGGGTGTCACCACCCCCTTGGAGTCACAGCATTGTCTCTTCTGTCTCACATGGGATCGCTAGAGGAAAAATGAGCACATTGGGAAAGGTACCAATTTAGCGTTCAGCACACGACCGAAAAAGAAGGCACAATGGTGTGAAAGTCAGCCAGTAATAAGGAAGCCGCGCTCCCATAATTTCATAGGAAAATCCTTGGGGCACAGCCAGATTCTGAAAGAAGAAGGCTGTATTTATAGCAATCAGTGTGGTTTGACATATTTCCCCTAATATGCTAAATTACTCCTTCACTATCATCATAACTTCCCCTCAGTCATTCCTCAGCATCTTCTATTAGCCTGGCCTAAAAGCACTTAGGGAGCTTCTCCGGCTGTGACCTCTTTAAAAACACGTTAATTCCGACAGCAGCCGCGCAGGGCCGAGGCCGCCCGGGCCGCAATTACCCTGCCCGGGGCTCCCAGGGAGCGCGGGGCTCCTCGGCCCTAACAAGGCTCTGCTCCTTCTAATCTGTGTCCTTGTGTCCCTCCCCGTGCACTCCCCACCCCTCTCCCCAGCCCGGATCATTAAATCCCAGTGGAAGGACGGAGCGCTTCCGTCGGCCTCGAACACGCAGGAATTGCCCTGGAGGAATGGCAGCTCTCCCGCTTGCCTTGGAGAGCCCGGAGGCACAAACCAAAGACCCCCAGGACTCCCCGATAATCACTGGATCCTCAGCTCCAGGACTGTGCTGTGGACAATTTTATGGATGACTTGCACGGCCCATGGTTATACAAAACTACCACTATGAGCCATTTATTTAACAACAACTTGCCCTGATTTCTCACTCGTGCTCTGATGATGTCCAGAAGTCCCACTCCAGCTCCTGGCTCTGCTGTGTGACAGTCCGTGTGCATCTGCAGCCAAACAAAGTCCTTGCCCTGAAGAATCTAAACTCTGAAGAGGCAAATCTGTTATGATGAAGCATGTCAAACCTGATCACCATCCAGCATCTCTGCGTTTGCCTCTGCTCATCCTTCCCAGCCAGCCCCAAAAGAACAGTCATTACAGCCCTGCACAAGTTCTGTGTGGCACTCGCTGGCTTGTGTGAATAATGATGTTTAGTATTTCATCAGGTTATTCCATAACAAATACACCCAGTGATACTTTTATAATGATCATCTCAACACTCTGCCGTGCTGTCCTCAAAATACTAAGTGACAATAACGTAGTTCTGATTTTATTTTTTAAACCACCTGCATTCTCACATCAAACAGAGACTTTTCCTGCAGAGCCAGAACTGGAAAAAGGATAATGCCCTTTTTTTAAGGAAGGGGTGGGGGGAAAGAAATAAAATCATGCTTCTTCAACCTTTTTTCCTCCTGCTACTCGGGTGCTTGTCTTTAATGAGCAGCTCCAAATGACAGCTTTAATCACTGCCTCTGGCCACTGAAAGAGGCCGCTAATGATAGGAAAGAACAGAGGACCATTTGCATCAATCAGCTCTAGTCTAAATCACTTTTTATGATAATGCATCCAAGCGAAGAAGAACGTCTCTGATGTCTCCTGCATGATGATGTACCACAGTGCTGTCTCCTCATCTCAGACCTCCACATAAATCTCTTAAAGATGCACACACACCCCACCCTGTGCTGCCAGCGCTGGCCCTCGTTTTCTACACCATTAATGATCTACCACCAGGGTAGAGTCAGGAGAGGTTAAGCAATCAGTTCATTCAGATTTCACTTTCTGCGGGGGATGCCCACTGCTCCGGGAGGAGGGGAGGGGAATACACAGACAATGCCTGGGCTGTCAGACAAATACAAATTTAGGATCCACAAAATTCCAGGTTTGCCACCCGTTACTATCAGGGTCTGGCAGAGAAAAAACATTGGGCAGAATCCGGAGGGTGCTGCCTGCTGCAGCATCAGAGCTCTTCTGCACAGAGAACTGAACTGCTGCTAAAGCTTTGCTCTTGTGAGTACACTTTATTTACACAGGAGTGCTTTCACAGTGACTAATCCCATAAGCACAGATTACCCCACAGCCACAGAAGGGTTTATGGGCTCAAGCACCGTTCTGTAACACTAAAACAAAAGACCTGATCCCGCACAAGACAGTGCCCTGATTAGACGCTGGCCTGAGACAGAAGATCTGGACTGACTTTCTGATAGCTTGAGGTCCCATGCCCAAACTAGCTCTGCAAAGAGAGCTACAGCAGCTCCTCACCTTCCCAGGCTGCAGCTCTGTGTGAGGAGCTGCAGCTGCACTGGCCACGGGAACCATACGCACACATCCATTTACCCTGTCCAGTCCTACACACAGCCACACTCCTGCACCAACACACCCCGACCGAGCTGAGCCCGCTGGCTGCTTCTGCTCAAAAGCACCCAAGCAAACAGGACTGAGGTCCCACAGCACCCCTCGCTGCAAGGGTGAGATTTCCCCAAGCTCGCCCAACAAGCCCTGTGTGGAAGCAGCGGGACAGGAAGCAGTGGGACAGGAAGCAGTGGGAATTCTGGCCGAACTGGGTGCCTTGGAGATGGCAGTGCTCGCAGGCCGGTGCTGCTGGCTGACCTGGTGTGCCCCGGGCTGTGTGCGGGCTGCTGGTGTGCCCCAGGGCTGTGTGCGGGCTGCTGGTGTGCCCCAGGGCTGTGTGCGGGCTGCTGGTGTGCCCCAGGGCTGTGTGCAGGCTGCTGGTGTGCCCCAGGGCTGTGTGCGGGCTGCTGGTGTGCCCCAGGGCTGTGTGCGGGCTGCTGGTGTGCCCCAGGGCTGTGTGCAGGCTGCTGCCCAGCCCGGCTCTCCTGGGATGCACAGTGCCCTCCCGCCGGGCCTGGGTCACAACAGCCTCCCCCTGTCAGAGCAAACCCACGGATGCCACAGCAGATCCGCCAGAGCCGTGGGGCACCCGCACAAATACACAGGGCTGCTTTTGTTATTTCCCTTAAATAAAGGGGGAAAGAGAAGACAATGTTAATTTGGTTTTGGAGCTTCTCCTAGCTGGCATAATGCTGGGTGGAGGAACTGACAGAGGTTTCCCTGGCAAGTGCTCCCAGTGTTCAGTCTGATCCTCCACCACCGCCTGGAGAGGCCGCAGGAGCAGTGCTGAGGACTTTATGCTCTTGTGGTTTTGACTGACACTTCTCAGGACATGCTAATCACCTTTCAGGGAAAAAGAGAAGGGAAAGGTCTCCAAATAGGCAATTTTATTTAATCTACTGATGTTAATAAAAAAAATCTTTTTGCTTATGGAAACAGGCTAACCTCTGCAGGGCTTAATCTTCCCCAGCAAAGGGGGCTCACCATGCCAGTTGAAGCATGGACACTTTTAATCTCCTGATTAAAGCCAGGACTACTATAACTGTACTTATCAGGAGTAAAGGATGGAGGAGAGGGATTTATTTAGCAGGAGCAAAATGCTAACTGAAAATTATGATACCACAATTCTCTAGATGAAAAATCCTTCCAAGAAAATTGCCTTTTTAGCAAGACATCAGGTTCTGGTGGATCATTCAGGCCACACGTGGGCAGAGTCACTGGGGCTCCCAGTAAAGCATGTGGCTTTTGGTGGAAGGTGGCCAGGCTGGTCCCAGCAATCTGATATCAGGATCCAGAAGAGTTAATGGGAAGGCTCACAATGGCTTCAGTGGGCTCTGTACTGGGGCTTTAGTAAATGCAATTAAAAAAAAAAAAGAAAAAAGAAAAAGAAAAAAAAAAAAGACCAGAGCAGTATACAACAGCTGTAGCCCTCCTAAGCCTTTCTTTTTTGCAAATGCTTCCCTTGGCGGCTTTATTTCATTTTATTATAATAAACTTCAAAAGGTGTATTTGATCTGCCAGCATTTTTTCCCTGTCCACCAGGAGTTCATTTCAGCTGTGCAAGGCAGCAAATACTGTACATTAGGTTAATTTTCATTTCAGCTGTACAACATACATTATTGTTTCACTGCTTGGCTTAAGTGAACTCCTGGTGGATACAGTCAAAACCATACCAGCAGATCAAATGTACTCTTTGAAGTTCCCTATAATGAAACATCTCTAAAAAAAAAAAAAAGGAAAAAGCTTTTAGAAAGCTTTAAAATATCCTGAATTGTTTGGAGCATTTTAATGTTTTGGCCTGTCCCTTCTAAAACCAAGTAATGAGAAATTTCATGCTGTCCATCATCGTCTCCAGCTTTTACTCCCAGAAGAAGTTATATTATGGATGAAGTATAAATTAATCTCTTTGCTGAATGGTTCAACCCAAACAAGCTTGAGGTGATTACAAACCACATCAGCAGATGCTGTATATGGTGGCTTTAGAGTAAAAAACCCAAACCAACTGAAACTAGTGTGATTCGAAGGCATGGCTCTGAAGTCTGCAAACTATCTTCAGCTTCACTCCAGGAACATGCTAAATTCCATGATAAATCCCTGTGAGTAGAACTCGGCCTTTGGAAATGCCACCAAGAAGTTCCCTCCTTGTCACAAGGCCTCCCCCAGCTCCCCAAGGATCCTGCCCCTTCCCTTGTAGACTTCCCTTGGTTCAGATGAATTATCCTTTCATTTTCTTCACCCCCCCAGCTTATCCTGACTCATTTTACTGAGCCAGCACAGAGTACAAGCCGTGAAAGGGCACCAAACTACACAGGGGAAAGGCTGGAACCTCCTACACCAACTTTACCACCAGTAGATTGCACTATGGAACTGCATCCCAATGAACGCGCTCCTCGCCACTCGGAGGAGACAACCCGACCCTGACTTCAAACAAACTCCACTCATTTCTGATTTGAGAACACATAAAGCTTGTGACTAAATAGGATTAACCCAACAGGATCAGGTCTCTAGAAGAAAGTGGTTTCACTAACAAGTTCTTACAGAAGAGCCCAAGGGCATTTGAAGGCTCATGGATTATCACCAATGGATAATGTCAGAGATGTTCCACCAGTGCCAAGTGAGCTGAGTACCTGGGGCTTGGGGTCATTTCTCAAGTGAAATGAGTGCAGTGGTTTCAACAGCCCAGAGGTGCCCACAGCACCCCCGGACCTCAGCCCAGTACCCCTCCCCAGCACCCTCCTCCCCTGGCCTGGGGGTGCTCCCCAGCAGCTCCTGGCCACCCCTGCTGACAACCCTGAGGGTGTTCACCCTGTCAGGAGCTGTCACCGGGGTGGACAGACTGTAAATGGCTCCGTACTCCTGTGAGCCTTCTGCCAGGGATTCACAGAGCTGCGCTTCCCTCCCATTATCATCTCACCGCCAACATCCCATTTTGGACCAAGTAATGAGCATTTCAAGCACCCCCCACAGAAAGGAAGAAAAACAAGACACTTTGTGTACACCATTAGTTTTATGCATCTTGCAAATGCAGTTCCCCAGCTCGAAAATCTCCCACAGCTTTTGCTTCGCTTTGAACAAAATCACGTTGGACTTCTGATGAATAGCTCAGCTCAAAATACACTTGGAGGCTTTTCCTTGAATTCTGACTTGGGAGTAAATAACCTGCAGTGAAGCTAATTGTATTGAAAATTCAGAATATTGAGGAAACGTTACATGTGATAAATATTTACCCTAAAGGAATTCAAAGGGAGTCTGCAACAATTTATTTCTAACCAATACCAAGTAATATAAAATTGCAGGGAAAATGCAGCCCCAAACCCTATATTTTTCCAACTTGTACTAATGATTGTTCTTTGTGAAAAATGCCAGACAACAATATCCTTTAACCATACACAACCATGTGGGTTCATACTCTGAGTTAGCATTTTTCATCCCAACGTCCTCTGCAAAACAACGGATTGATGCTGCTTTCACTTAAATTGGTGTAACTAATTAGACCCAACTAGAATTACTCCTGATCCTATTCATGTAAACAGTCTTGATGACTTCAGTGGTGCTATTAGTGAAAATAAGGACTCACACAGAGCAAGGATTCATGGGCTCAAATCCTCTCTATTTGAAGCCTCAGTAAAATGCAGCCAGTTCCAATGCAGAAGGAGAAAGCTGAGCTGTGCACAGCTGAGGAGTGGAAGAGTAAAAAAAGGGGAACATTTTTGGCCAAATAAATTGGGAGAGAAATCACTCTGTGAAAGGGCTGTCAAATAAAAGACCTGGTAATGAGATTTTCAATAGGGGCACCTGGGGAGAGGCAGGGAAATTCAGAAGGCACCGGTGACACGGGAGGCTGGGAGCGCTCAGCACCCCACGGCTTCCACCAGAGCTCTCGCTTGAGAAAGGTATTTGAGAATGTCAATCCACACAGGACTTTTCCTTTAAGCCAAAACCAGGGAGGACATGCATGGAAATGTAAATGGTTTCATTTTGAGCTTGAAAATTCAGATCAGCTTCGTGTTTCAAATGAACCAGTTCATCCAGCCATGGCAGTGCCTAAATTCAGTCCCTCAAGCTAATGCTAAAGCAGATGATTATGAAATAAAAGGTTCTTCTAAAAAAAAAGGAAGAGGGGGAGAAACGATATTAATCGCTACCAGAAAACATCTGTTTTTAAATGAGGTGTTTTTGATCTACACTGTTCGTGATGCAAGCGGAAGGCTTTGCCATCCATATGACAACCAGATCTTCATTTTGTTGGGATTAGGGGTCAGCACAGGGGACTGGGGGAGGGAGGAACGGGAAGGGAGCAGGAGAAAGATTCCTGTAATAAAGGCCAGGACTCTTACTCTATAAACACAACCTATAGATCATGAGCCACAAGTCCACTTTCAATGTTTCTGCTTGATTTATATGAGAATAGATCAATTAAAAGTTGAAGGTTTTATCTCATTTGCAGATATGTGAGAGGCTTCTCTTCAAACACCCTTAATTATACACCAAGGGTAGGTTCAAAATGAAGATGCTGCAAACACAGACACTCAGGAAGAGTCATTGCACACATGGAAGTTCTGCTTCTGTTTATCATTTCTGTAGCTGAAACTGTTTCAGAAAGGACAACATCATCAGGGTCTTTGCTCCATGACAGCGGGAGAGACGGAGCAGAGACCTGACCCTGCCACCAGCAGAGCAAGAGCAGAATTGACCAAGTTTCCAAGTTGTGTTCCTGGGCTTTTTAAACAACGTTAAATGGTCTGGAGAGAAAAAAGTGAAGAAAGGGATAGTCCTCTACCCAAGAATTGAGTCTGAGCTCATCCTGCAGCAAGTGAAGGACATCTTGACATGGAGGGAGCACTACAGTGCTGAGACAAGCGGGCTCTGCCCCTGCTGCTTGTTCCATCTTCCTCTCACCCGTGGCTGTGGCATCTCAGCTGACAGCGCTTCACACCACTCCTCCCCAAAACGACTGGAACTGGCCTTCTGATCTTACAGAGTAAAGGGGCTCAAAAGTGCTTGAAGATGTTCAGGTAAAGGTTTAAAGTAGCTCAGATTATATTCCTGCAAGGATACTTGCTATTCATGCTAACTTGGCCGTCGTGTCTGCTTGGCTGCTGTGCCAGAAACTACGTTAAAGAAATCTGGTTTATTCACACATATGTACAAGTTCCTCCCAGCTCTGGATCCCATGGAAAGCCAGTACCTCAAAGCACATTTCCTTGGAGGATTTTGTCTGGCCCACCCCTCTTGTCACCACCTTTCCTGTAAGATTCTCTCTCCTCAACACATCTGAAAAATATTGCCTTACAAATATCTTTGTATCATTTCATTTTTCTGCATCTTCTCACTGCTCACAAGAAATTCAGAAAACACATCAAACACATGAAAGGGAAGTTTCAGATTCCAGGAAACATGAGAAACACAATTCAAGCATTGCATTTCCTCCTGCATCGTGAAAAAATACACCACGAGGACGGCAGAAGTTTATTTTTCACTGAGACTGACACAAGCATCTGACAACCTGCATTATAATGAACATAATTATTTTAATGTTGTGTTTAACATTGCTCCTTATCTTTCCCAGTACACACAGCAGTGTATGGTAGGGTGAGCAGGGTAAGTGAATACATCACTCCTTCCCTCCTTCTACTCCCGTTGAGCTTTAACCGCACACAAGAGCGCGCGATTAAAATGGCTTAATTAATCCTCAGGCTTTAAAGGATGGCGGGAGCAATGTTCAACCCGTGTACAAACGCATGCAGCCACTTCCAGAGGAGATACTGAGGATCTCCTGAAGTGCCTGAAGAAGGAAACTCCACTGTTACCTTTGTACCCACACTCAAGATCGGGGATAAGGAGTGGGGTCCTGCCAGGAGCCAAAGGGCACCGCAGACCCTGCTCATGTTTTGTGCCCAAGGATCTCTCCCAAAAGACCATCCAGGCATATATTCATGGAAGAACAGAAATTCAGACAGCTTTTCTGATGCACGAGCTACGTTCTTCCTATTTACCTCTGATTCCCCAGACGATTGGCAGCCACCCAATTACACACCTTAGAAGCCAGGATGAACTTTGCTATTTCCATTCCGTAAGAAAGGCCCCATCATCCATTTTAGATCCTGGACCCATCGTGGATACCCTTACCTTTGTCACCTGGTGATTATGGCTACGACAACATGCTCTCCGTGGGTCAGCTGGAAATATGAGCTGGAGGAAAAGGCTGCTGCCTACTCATTAAGTGGTGTGTCACAGGGAAAGCTGATTACAGCCGTGCTCCGAAATCTGTGGTGGCTTCTGATTAGTTTTCTGGTAGAATTAAGGTTTTGCTTTTGACCTACAAAGCAGTGAATGCTTTGGGCACTAATTACTTAAAAGCTCACTCCTCCCTCCGCGCAGCAACATGACAAGCTGTGGTTAGTGGGTGTTCTCAAGCTGACAGTCCCTTGGGGGTTGTTTCACTGCATAGTGAACTTAAATAACTCAAGTCCTATCAGCACACAGGAGCCCTTAACTCAGAGCCCAGACAAGCTCTTTAATTCTTTCATCCAGGGACACAAGTTAAGCCTTACTCTCGGGCCGACGTGACGGATCCATCCCGCGAGCAGCTGGAAGGGACGCGCTGGGAGTGGCTCGGTGCTGCCACAGAGCTGCCTGGGCTCCCCGAGCACAGACAAGAGCTGCCACCCTCAGCTGGGAGCTCCTGCTACCCAGGGAGCACCCCCTGGGCCAAGGAGGGATTAAAGCAGGAAGGTCCCAGTGCAGGGATGGCCACAGTGTGACTCTGAGCTGAGGCTACAACAGGTTTACCTTTGTGAGCTCTTTAGAGGGGACATAGGAATGGAAAGTCTTAGCCCAGGTGGCACCAGCCTGCACCAGGGACACCTCTTGCTCTTAAATTCCCGGAGTTTATTGGACCTTCCTGCAAAATCCACCTTTCCTCTTGGGATCAGAGACTTCAGGTGGCTGGTTATGATAACTGTGGCTGCTCTGCCCTTTCACTCGTGCTGCCAACCACACAGATTAACTTTCAGCACAGCCAGGGGACAAGAGGCCGGCAGTAATTTGTATCAATTTTGCACCTTTTAAAAACATAACAACACAATTTCAAGGTAACATTGCATAACACACATTTTCAAGGGACATTATCCCCAGGTCCACAGGTGTCCATCACCTATCCAGCAGTAACTCAAGCAGCAGTTCCCAGGATCCTTGTCACAGAATCTCAGACTGGTTTGGGTTGGAAGGACCTTAAAGCTCATCTCATCCCACCCCTGCCGTGGGCAGGGACACCTCCCACTGTCCCAGGCTGCTCCCAGCCCCATCCAGCCTGGCCTTGGGCACTGCCAGGGATCCAGGGGCAGCCACAGCTGCTCTGGGCACCCTGTGCCAGGGCCTCCCACCCTCACAGGGAAGGATTTCTTCCCAATATCCAGTCTAAGTCTCAGATATAATTCCTAGACCCCAACACTGAACATTTGTGATTCAATAATAGCTCTCAGATGCTGACAGCATAATGCAATCCTGTTCACTTCTGAGGTCCAGACAGGATAAGCAAAAGTCACTTTAATCATGAGAACCTCCTTTATTTCAACTCTGATACCACCTGTTGGTCAAAAAACGGGTTTAAACCACACACTTCCTTCAAAGAGGGAAAATATTTATCTGTCATCAGTTTCTGCACTACAATTACTATACTCAAGGATAATGAACTCTAAGGATAATCCAATACTTCCAGGTTCCATGGTACTGAAGTGTGTTCTCCCTCTCTCTAGGTTTTCAACCCCATATATTCAAGGTGGGAAAGCCCTTTCCTTTTGTTCTTCACACTGTCCTGGGCTCTGCTGTTGCTGTCTTATTAAAATCAGGTTAACACAGACTTATTTCTCAGAGGCCACTTGTTCATTACGCAGGTGTCACATGCTTTGCTAAATTTCACTGCTCCACTTCTGACAGAATCCAACCCCACAGACCAGAGCAGAGCCCAAAAGCACAGATTTACTTTTTATTCCGAGCCACTGCGTCATCAGCTGGTTATTTAAAACTTTGTTCTGAGAGGCTGAGCCCAAGAGGCCAAGACTTTCCACTTAACAGGACTGAACAAACTCCTCAAGTTGTTATTAGGTATCTGCTCCTGCATCATCATTAGCAGTAATGATTCATAGTTCAGAAAGCCTCTCTGTCCCACAAGGTTCCCATTTTCACTTGATCACGTGGAATACACACGCAGGGCAACAAGGCACCCGTGGCACCGAGAGCCACAGGAGCTTATCAAGTATTTATCAGTAAGTGGCACAAACTGGAAAACTTGCAATATGGATGGTAAAATACTATTAAAAAGAGCTGTAAAAGTAAGTCATTGTAATTTGAGGTTACTAATATTGCAGTTACCCCTGGCTAGTGCTCTTGGCATTGTTAGGTGAAATATACAGCAGCTTACACACCCCAGCCAGAATGAAACACACACAGCTCATGGACTGCAGATGGAGTTCTCAGGACAACCAGCTTAGATGAAGGAGCTCTGACTCTTTCCAACCCCCAACTTCTTCTTCAGGCCACAAAAGGCAAACAAACCAAACCTTTCAGCTGGTTTTTGGGCTGTGACCCACACCCTGACATTCCTCAGGCCCCACTGCCCCCCTCAAGCTCAGCCCTCTCATGTGCAGCCCCAGGGAGGGTTTGTCTCTGACACCACCTTGCAGGGGGGAAATATTTGTCACCCTGGGTAAACAAGTGAAAGAGAAGACTGTGCCCACCTCACCTGGGCTTGCAAAGTTTAAATACTCTGTCAAAAAGTCACAGCAGCTATGGATTTAAAAAAAAAGGGAAAGTCTCTTCAGAAAGGCATTTTTGCCACCACCCCTCTTCAGATCATGCCTTTAGAAAGCAAACCCCTTGCCTACATCTCCAAGCAATGTCCATAGGCTGTGCATTCAATTCCTCACCAAATTCCACCACTATTCCCCTTTCAGCTCTGACTCCACATCACTCAAAATAACTCCACGAAAACATCCACTTTCTCAGCACACTGGACCTTACTCCAGCTCTCTTGTCCATCTTAGATAAAACACAGCAAAACTGCACTGTAATTACACAAACTCTTAATTAAACTGAAGAACTTAAAGCACCTCCAATGTTTTTATCACCAGCAGCAGCAGTGCCATTCCATCAGGATGACAGACTTGCATGTATTACTGAGCCCCTAATTAGCAATTGCTTTCCTAGTTAATAACTACTAAAATGCTATTAGGAAATATGTTTAAAACAGATATTGCCATGAAGTTCTGTGGCAGTACCTACCGAGTGATGAGGCAGCAGTGGCTGGAGAGGGGGCTCAGCCCCTGTCCTGGAAGGGCACCAGCTGAGTCAGATCCTGCTCTTGCGTCGGCAGCAATCCCAAATCCTTGCACAAGGCAGGGCTGGGTGCTGGGAGTCTCCTCCCACCTCAGAGCTGCTGGACCCTGGGAGCACAGCATCCTCCCAGCCTGTCCCACACTGCTCTCACCCCGTTCCAGCCCCACTGCTCCCAGGAGCTCTCTGCCCCAGGGTTGTTGCTGTTGCCCAGCTCACACCCTCCCCACCCCACAAACAGGTGCCTGGTGACACTTTTGGCTGGGCCAAAGGACAGCCACACCATCAGTGTCCGTCAGGGCAAGGGGGCACAGCTGGCTCCTCTTATCCCACTGCAAATTCCCACGGAGCAGCACTTTTCTCATGGCCTCTTGCCCACATTCACAGGGGTCTGTGAAAGCCTTGGTTTTCCCTCAAAGAAGGAAAATTCCTCCAAAGAGAGTCCCCTCACAGTTGCAAGGACCAGTCTGGAAATGCAGGGTGAGAACCTGGACAGCCAGCAGAGGATGGGGTGGGGGCAGTGGGACACCCGTGGTGGTGGGTGGTGGTGCCTCTCCCCTGCACATGGACTCTCTTAGTCCTGGAAACTCCACTGCTGGGACAGAGTTAACCTGGATTCAAACCACAGCAGGAACAAATGTGACTCCAGATTCCTCACAGTTACTCATGGCCCATCCCCAAACCCACAAATTCTAACATGAAGCTTTCCTTTAATGATCAGTGCATAACACACATACCACCAGCACACACCTCTGGGAACCAAATTCTGTTTCATCTGTGGCCAGATCAGATCTTCCCTGGGGTTTTCCATGCCAGGAACAGCTAATTTTCCTGCTCATAAACAATACAGCACCTAGAAACACGCACCTAGACACACTTAGAAACAATTTCCAACCCCCTGGATCCTGAGCTGGAGCACTGATGCTTCCTTCTTCCACATCCTGTGGCTGCAGGGTTAATAACAGGGGTTCCTACACAATATCAGCATTGTAATTCAAAATTTGCTCCTTGCAGAAGATGTTTAGAAGAAAGGAAGAGCTTGGGATGTCAGAAGAGGAAATAATTAATTCCTTGCCCCTTCCCATTTTTCCTTGCCCATTAAAATAGTTCACAATAAAATCAAAATTATTACTTTGGTATTCAAGAAATTTTATATCCAGCTTCCACTGGGAGAAATGCTGCTCTTTCCTATTAATCCAGGACTTTAAAATGACAAGAAGTCCATTAACGAGGTGTGTGTGCAATAAAACCCCCACACTGATCAGGGATGCATATTTATGTGGCAAACTTGGGATGCTTCAGTTTTACTGGCAGGAATGTATGCCAGCTCCTTCCCAGCTTGGGGTGGGCATTTCAATGTAAAAAGGAGAACATTTCCATGGTGGCCAGGCCTCCTAACCCAGCACTCCCTAAACACCACCAAGCTTTGCCCTGGGCAGCTCTGAGCAGTTGGAGTCCCTGTGAGTTTGCTGCAGAGAAGTTGAACACAGGGATCATTTCTAACTGGGGTGGTTTCTGCTGGAAAGGCAGGCGTGTGCCACGCTGCATCCCCATGGAACCAGAGGGTACCAGCCCCAACCCACTGCAGCAGCTCCTGGCCACACCACATGGCAGCAGCAGCTCCTGGCAGAGCCGTGGTGCCCAAGCACAGCTTCCCTGCCACCACCGTGCCAGGCTCCTGCCCAGGGCTGCAGCAACAGCAGGGGTATTTCTGGGAGCTGAAAGCACTGGTGAGACGTGAGGGGGATTGGGAAGCTCGTGATGGGCAGTGAGTCCTTTTGCTTAGTCAGTCTGCTGAGAATGACTTTCAAATAACCCAAGAACACAACAAAGCTCTAAAAAGGAGACCTATTTGTGTTTATTAGGTGGAGAACAAGGCTGCTTCTTCAATCAGTGAAATTCTCCGTGTGAAATGGAGGTTTATTCACCCTTTTATATTGTCATTTAATAACCTCGTAAGTGAAGAATTATGAAACCGAGGTAATATTGAACTGATTTTCATATTTCCAGTCATGCAGTTTTTCTGCTTTGCTAACTTTTAGACACTCAGCTCATATTGTACCACATCTTTAAAGGTCATTGCTCCCACTGGACTTTTGGCGGGGGTGGTGTGGTAGATAGAGATGCAACTGCAGAAAAGGCTCAGGGCTGCTTAAGTTCCTTCCTTCATCAGTATTTCCTCTCCTTAAAAAGTAAGAAAGCTGCTGTGTCTCTGTAGGAAAGGTTCTGAAAGGATTCTGGAGGCATACAGAGTCTTCAACAAAAGTTTCAAAGCAGCTTCATCATTTGCAGGGAATACAAGTTTTTGACTGCTATGTAGGAAGAAGCTTGAATAAGCTCAGATCTCCGAATTGAAGGTTTCTCTAAAGAAAAAGCTCTAGAAATGCCTGCATTTAGATGGGGGGAAACGAGTGTGAATCAAGAACAAAGCCCTGAGACCCAGCGAGAGGGAATAACCTTTCAGATCAAGCTAGTTTCCCCACCTGAGAGAGTTCCAGCCTGCGCCTTCCCATTTGATGCAAATGTCTGTCAGAATGGCACTACTGGATAATAGATGAAAGATTATCTGTGACATTACGAAAAATGAAAGCTTCAAAATGGCTACAAGTTCCATGAAAAAAAAAAATTACATAGCCTTTCTGAAAGGCAACAATAGCCCCTCTGGTTTATTCAGCACCTCGTGTTGGGCACCGGCGCTCACACGCCGTCCCCGGCTCGTCCCTGTGCAGCAGCTCCCCCGCTGCCTGCCCAGGAAACAACCCCAGTTACGCTTCTGATGGAGCACCTCTCCTGTCAGGAAAGGCTGGGGGAGCTGGAGTTGATCAGCCTGGACAAGAGAAGGCTCCAGGATGACCCTAGAGCCCCCTCCAGTGCGTAAAGGTGCTCCAGGAGAGCTGGAGAGGGACTTGGGACAAGGGATGGAGGGACAGGACACAGGGAATGGCTTCAAACTGGAAGAGGAGAGGTTGAGATTGGATATTAGGAATAAATCCTTCCCTATGAGGGTGGGAGGCCCTGGCACAGAGTGCCCAGAGCAGCTGTGGCTGTCTCTGGATCCCTGGCAGTGCCCAAGGCCAGGCTGGACGGGGCTGGGAGCAGCCTGGGACAGTGGAAGGTGTCCTTGCCCGTGGAAGAGGGTCGGAACAAGATAGTCTTCAAGGTCCCTTCCAACCCAAACCATTCTGTAACTCTATGATTCCTTTCCCTCAACTGGAAATGGTGATAGAAATTCAGTTGAAGTAGCTCCACACGCAGCACCCTTGATTTCACAGGACAATTACCCATTCAAGGCAGGGATTTCCAGTACAGGCAAGAATTATATTTGCATACCAACCTTCCCTGACCTGCCCAACCATTGGTCTTTCACTTCCCAGAGCAGGCCTGGGTGGTGTGGTGGCACCTTCCCTTCACAGATTGCTGCCGTTCCCTTCCCAGCGAGGGGAAGCTGCAGGTTCCTGCAGCAGCGGTGTCAAAGCGCTCCCCGTGCTCAGCCCCAGCAGCTGCTCAGCTGGAGGGGCTCATGGCAGGGCACCCAGCCTGCCCCAGCTGCAGCCAGGACTCCCACCACGTACAGCAGGGGGACCCAGGACATCTGTGCAAGTGTTTGTCTCGTTCAGCTGGTGTAAACTGGCACAGCTCCACGGACATCAGCGAAGGCATACCGAGTTACACAAACTGATGATCTCACCCCTGTAATTACACACATTTCCTATCTACACACACTGTCCTGTACAGCACGGCCCCACTTACCCTGGGCATTCCTCCTGCATGCTGGGAGAGCCCCGTCTGACTGGCCCAGGAGCACAGTCCCATGGATTTCAATGGACTGCACCTTTCCATTCGCAGCAATCCAGCACCTCGCATTAAAGACAAAGCTCAGCTTAACTACACCGAATCCACAGCTATTGTTTTCACTAAGTGCAAGCACAGTGGAGGTCAAGCAATACAGACGCTGCTACACCTACATTTCTCCTTGCTCACTCATTCTGCGTGGTACTGCACAGCTGACATTTGGGCACTCGTGTTGAAAAAGCTGTGAAATGATATTGAAAATGTGGAAAACAAGCCCTGACAGGCACTGGGATGGTGCAGTGATGGGGGACAGACAGCTAGCGAGACATGAATAATCCTGCCACCCTGTGCAGCCCGGAATGATTATCCCTCTCTCCTGGCAGGAGGGCCGAGTGCTCGTGAGCACCTGGAGTGACAAAGCCAGCATGTGCCAGGACACACACGTGTGTCTCCTGCAACAGTGCCACTGAGTGAGAAAGACCTTGAGACTTCACCACCAGCCCCAGCAAACCACCAGTTGCTGCTGAGTCCCCGCTCTCCCACTGGGAGACCATTTCTGCTCTGGGAAGCCATGTCTGGGACACATTCCAGGACCACTTCTGTCCATCCCTGAGACAGGCCCCGTGGACAGGCCCCAGGCTGCTCCGTGGTGTTTGTTTTATCTGCAGAGCGTGTGCCTGGAGTGCCGCTGCAGCCGGGGAGACCCAGTGGAGTGTGCAGAGAGGCTGGGATCCAGCAGCAGCTGCCCACATGGCACTTAATTCAGGCAGATAGAACCAGTCCAGTGTTAAATTAACAACTGTGAACGGAGCAGGGAATTGGGCTGAGGCTGGAGTTGTTTCAGTTCGATTTGGGCCGTCTCGTTTTGCCGGGCAGGGCAGCGTTCCAGCGCTCCAAGGTGAAAATGCGTTTGTGCTCCTCAGTAACTCTGAATAAGCACAATCACTTTTTAAATTGAAACCCATATCACACAATTCCCAGGGAAATGACAATATAGGAGAGCTCCAGCTAAAGCCCCTCAGTGTCCAGAAAATGAGCTCTCCATACGGGGAAGGGAGGAACTGTGCTTCCCTGGCCAATGTCTGCGGGGCAGAATTGGGATGAAAAGTTCCCTGTCCCAGGCTATGGAACTACCCAGAAATTACAATCCATCCAGGGTTTAATTAATACATCCTCAGAAAGCCACAGCACTCTGGCTGTTGTTAGAGATGCTGATTTTTCAGTGCGGTTGAAGCTTCATTTATGATTTCAGTAAAAGCTCCATTTTTTTTCTTCTCTCTCTAGTAAAAAAATGAGCCTCTAGCTACAAATTGGACGATTACAGACAGTATTGTAGAGCAGCAGTAAAAAAGTGTTAATGAGCTGCAGGATATCAGAAGCAAAAAAGAAAGTATTTCCCCCGCAGGCCAAACAAAATTAATTTTAAAAATTAATGTAAACCACTAATGCAGCAAGTGCTTCCATTAAATTATGGGGCTCTGACATGTACAATGCAATATTTTTGCCATTGAATTTGTTATCTAAAAGGTGTTCATTGTTTATTATGGTGTGAAAAGCTGTTTTGCTCCAGATAGGCTGGTTCATTAAGGAATTGGATCCTTGCCATGGCCCTGTTTCTTAGCGATGAAGCAATGCCCTGTAGCAAAAAAACACGGAGAGCGGCTCTCTGTTTAATATCAGAAATGTAAATCAAAAGGCTCCAGTCTGCTTTTTAAAGGGCTTTTGGTCTTTGCAGAGATGAAATTCATCCCAAATATTTCACATTGCTGGCTGGTCAAAACGGCTTCTCCAAATTCCAGCTCTGCTAAATGATTATCGTAATAACAATCCCTGTCAATGAGGGGTTTGTAACGCTCACCCTATTAAAACACTTTTAATTCTGCTGCTTCATTCATCAAACTGTAACAGGTTTGGTTTGAGGAAGGGAAAGAAAACCATGTTTAACTGCCTAAGGAGAAAATATCATTCTGATAAGAACCCAGATAAGTACAATTACACAAAAGCTAATGACTTCTAATATTTCAAGGTTGAAAATTTCACATAGCTGGATTTTGAGGTTCCTGTGTGTGCTGAATGGGATCTTTCCCAGCAGAGACTCTCAGTGGGGTCAACAGTGAGAATCAGGGTTGGACCCATGGGCACGGGGCCTTGCTGGGGGGCCTGGAGCAGGTATGGCCTGAGGGAACAGGGCAGGGGAACAGGAACAAAAACAAGAGCTGCTTTTGTTTCGTGATGAGGATAGGAAACATCAGAGCTTTTGCGTCTAAATAACAGTGGGGAGAGGGAAAACAAAATCTACCCAAAAGCCCTCTGTTGGCATATAAAAAATTACTCTATTTAGCAAAATTAGATACTTTGTTGGCCTTCATTTATGAGCCAAAACACCCTGAGGGGGACTACTTACCAACTTTAATTAGTAATAAAAAGCTTACAAGTGCCAGGGGAGCCAGAACTGGAGTCCATGGGCCAAATCCTGCGCTCAAATTACATCAGTTTGAATTTAGGTCCTTCTTACCTTCAAAGAAGTTGCTTTGTGCTTTCCTTGGGACAGCTTGGTGGCCTCAAGTCACACCAAAGGCAGGAGAGCTGTGCTGGGACTGATGCACTGGGAAACTGTCACTGGACCAGGTTTAAAGGATTGTTGTCTGGAGATTTTTATGTGCTTGAGGCAAGAGCTGCTGAGGATGAGTGGCTGTATGGGGTTTGTGTGGCCAGGTTTGGGTACAGGGGGGCTCCAGGGGTGGCTTCTGTGGGAAGCTGCTGGAAGCTTCCCCCATGTCCAAGGGAGCCAAGGCCAGCCGGCTCCATGGGGCTCCCGGGGGATCCATGGGGAGCAGAGACCCACCTGCAGCCCCAGGAGCAGCCCAGGGCAGGGCAGGGGGGTCTGAAGAGGCTCTGACCCCGTGGGAAGCCCCTGCTGGAGCAGGGTCCTGGCAGGGCCTGTGACCCTGTGGAGAGAGGAGCCCACACTGGAGCAGGTTTGCTGCAAGGACTCGTGACCCCATGGAAGGGACCCACCCTGGGGCAGTGCCTGAAGGACTGACCCCATGGAAGGACTGACCCCATGGAAGGACTGACCCCATGGATAAAGGGACCCACCCTGGGGCAGTGCCTGAAGGACTGACCCCATGGAAGGACTGACCCCATGGAAGGACTGACCCCATGGATAAAGGGACCCACCCTGGGGCAGTGCCTGAAGGACTGACCCCATGGAAGGACTGACCCCATGGAAGGACTGACCCCATGGATAAAGGGACCCACCCTGGGGCAGTGCCTGAAGGACTGACCCCATGGAAGGACTGACCCCATGGAAGGACTGACCCCATGGATAAAGGGACCCACCCTGGGGCAGTGCCTGAAGGACTGACCCCATGGAAGGACTGACCCCATGGAAGGACTGACCCCATGGAAGGACTGACCCCATGGATAAAGGGAGCCACACTGGAGCAGTCTGTGGAGAATCTCCCCTGGGAGGGACCCCAGGCTGGAGCAGGGGCAGAGTGTGAGGAGCCCAAGCCCTGTGGAGGAAGGAGCAGCAGAGACAACGTGGGATGGACTGACCACAGCTCCATTCACATCCCCTCAGGTGCTGAGGGGGAGGAGGGAGAACAAATCAAAGCAAGTGGGTCTTGCAGGGAGCACGCTGTGATTTGCCACCTTGCCCAGACTCAACTTTCATACCTCTGCCAATATATGGGCTTGAAAATAAACAGCATTAAAGCAGTAAAGGTTGGTGTTCATCCATGGAAGTCTCAGAGTTTCAGCATCTCTGGTTTGATGTTTACTGCAGCCATTTTAGTTTCTATAGTCAAAGCAGCAGGACATATATTTGTGTATATTTATGTGCATGTGATATTCACGTTAAAAATTTCCACATGAACAATCATCCCCTGAAACAAGCAAAGGGACGAACCCTGCTGCCATCCACTTGACTGACTGTAGCTTACCTCTGTTGTTGACTTTCAGCTGTTAAACTCACAGGTGAGGAGATAATTTAGCTCAGCTTTCTTCTATTGATCTGAGAAAC
This sequence comes from Oriolus oriolus, assembly GCA_013400235.1. NCBI lineage: Eukaryota > Metazoa > Chordata > Aves > Passeriformes > Corvidae > Oriolus > Oriolus oriolus. The sequence goes on along the minus strand of VXBT01008025.1, from coordinate 624,789 downwards.
AAAGTTTATACAAAGCTTTCACGGTGGAATCAAAAATCCCATGAAAAAGCAGGCAATGCTGGGGGACAGAGCCTGGACGTGAGACCAGCCAGAGCATGACTTATCACAAACCTTGCACCAGAGCATCCTGTAAAATCTAATTGCAACTTTCCTGAAGGAAACTTGACCAGTGCCAGACCCAGTGGATCACTGATGGCCAGTGCGCCACAGCTGAGGCTCTCGTGGTCAGAGGTGTCCTGGTGCGGCGGGAGGGACCTCACACCCCACTGACACCTTCCAGAGCTACTGACCAGCCCTGCCAGGGTTGGACTTCCAGCAGCTGCCCACGGAGAAGAGGCACCTCCCATCCCACACGACACCAACCTTTGTTTGATTTTACTGAACAGGAGATGGTCAGAGGTGGAGAGACCCTGGCACAGGGCTGGGCTCCCCACGGATAAGTCAAAAACCCAAGTGCAGACATTATTCCAGTGTGGAGCCTCTGCACATCACGTGCTTTGGCAGCTCAGCTGAAAAAACACTTGGTTTTGACCCACAGAAGGGTCAGGAAGGAGCAAAGAGGCAAGCAAGCAAAATCATTCCCAGCCCTCTCCATCAGGCAAGGGCCTGGGTTAGTAGAAGGTGATTTCTGGACAGGCTATCTATTATCCATGAAGCAGCACCTTTTCTTGCTCCAGCTACCGGAACACTTCCATTTTCCAGGCCAAAGAGAGTGGACAAACAAGGCCCCAGCTTGCTGCCCACTGCAATGGTTTTACAGATTGTAATTTGGTATTATTACACATAAATTCCTTCCTTTTACATTACAAGGCACCCAGACAAGCAACCTTCAGCAGCAACAACACTCAGAAAGGGACCGAGGCACCGCTGTGATGGCTTTGTGCAGACACACTGACCACACACTCACAAGTGCTGCTTTCTTTTCATCAGGTGGAGTCATCTTACATGGACAAATAATAAAAATAAATCGGAATCTAACAACACAGAACAGGGTTTTGCTGTTTCCAATCCATCCATTCCTGATGAACAAACACAGGGAAACAAGAGGGGGTGGTACTTGGTGGTGCTGTGGATAGAATCAGATTTGGTGCCAGCTACACTGGTGTAAACCCAGTGTTTGGGATGACTCTGGATTGGCATCCAAGTCCCTGCTTTTGCCATCTGTATTCTGCCTCTGTGGATCTGACCTACATCATTGGAAGGAGAGGGGTAGCACAAGCATTTGGAAGTGATGCTCCTTCATTAGCGATGAGATTAATTAAGACGCTGCTGGGCACTTCTCCACAGTCAGGCAGGGCTGTTAATGGCCATTGATTTTTTTAAACAGCGTGTACGAGTTTAAATCGTGTAAACTGCCCCAGATTCCCCTTCCCTACCTTTGTCTCCCCTGCTAGGGGTTAACCTCGCTGGAGATAGGGAAAAAAACAGTCCCCTCCTTCCTTTGCCTGCGGCACCAAGATCAGGAAATTCACTGCTAATCACTGCAGTTGTGATTTCTGATTTCAACTGGCAGCACGGAGAATTGAACTCCAGTCCCCCGAGTACAGCAGGCTGCGCCAGGCAGGCCTTGAGCTTGTTAAAACTGTGGTGCTGCCATGCGGTTATCAATTTTAAATTAATCTCTCCCTCCATGCACACTTATCCTCCTCCACCCTCTCTTAAAGTGGCTGCTAAAAATATAAACTCCAGGATACCTCGCTCTAAGACTTAACTAAGTAAAAATCGGGATACTATTAATTACATGTTTCCTTCAGCCTCAGCACCTGGAAAAATGGATTTCTGCACTGTCTCAGGGATTTGCCTAATCCACTTCCTGCAGTAAAGCCAACCACAGCTCTGGCTGTCTTAGCATCCTGCCATGCAAATCCTCCCTCCCACGATGAGCCCCTCTCCAGGAGCGCCCTGTCTGCGGGGCTGGAGCAGCTGCGGAAGTGGAGCCTGGCAGCAGAACACCAGCCAGCCGGGAACTGGAGCTCTGTGGGCTCAGTGTGCTCTGCACTCAACCAGATCTGCCCTGCTGAGACAGGCCAGAGGTTCAGACACCGCCTACTCGACTCCCCCTGTCCCCACGTCCCCGTCACACTGCAGCAGACCTGTGCCAAGAGTGAGCACGAGGCGCTGCGCCCCAGGGAGAGCCCCCGACTTCAGCCACTGACTGGGGCTGTAAAAATTACCCCCAAACCCAACTTAATGGCTTGGCTCTCTCCCCATGCTGGAGTCTGAGTGTCTGCCTCTGCTCAAGAGCAGCCTGGCTAATGCAGGCCAGGGTTTTAAGGCCTTTGTAGTTGGCCATGTCCACCTGAAATAACAAATACCTGCACCCTGGCACGGTGCACGTGGCAGCGCCAGCCCTTGCAGGCAGGGCCTTGCAGCTTCCTCTCGTGCAGCTGCAGTTGCTACGGCAGTCAGCCCGCAGAGGCACCGAGCGCAGGTCACCTGGCGCTGGAGGGGGCTCAGGAAAGCAATCAGCTGGCATCCGAGCAGGGGCCACGCCACCACCTCGGTGTCAAATGTGAAAATCTGGGGAGGTGAGCTTATAAACGACTGCAGGCGTCAGCATCCAGTTTGGAATCTATAAACATCTGAAATCTGTTAGTACTTTATTTGTAATGATACTGCCAACAGACTGCCCCCCCCAAAGGTCACAGCACACACTCAGCATTAAATTGCAGTACAACAAATCCTCAGCTATCCATAACCTACAAAATGATAGGGGCAGGCTGCAAGGGGAGACTGGGATAAAGCAGAAAAAGAAAAAAGTCTAGACACACTTTCCTAAAACTCACTGGGGAATCATTTTAAAATCACTTTATGAGGAAATAATTGAGGTTCTATATACAAAACTCCCCTTAAAAAAAAGAGTAACACGTCTGACAACCTTAGAAAGTCACAAGGTTGTTAGAGAGAAGAATGAGTCTCTGTTTGGGAATTTAAATACTACGTGGCCCAAATTCATAAACATTTAAGATTTTCAAAGCTGTTGGGAATAAAAGAGCAAAAAAGGCAAAACCAGCCAGGGCAAACTGAAAAAAAAAACCAAACCCAAACCAAACTGCCAAGTGAATGAAAACCATCCCTGCAGTACAGCCCCCTTTCCTCACTCTCTAATGTTCCAATGCTGAATGCTGCCCTTCACAGAATAAACCCACTGGTGTGCATATGACACAGCACAAACCCACAGCACAAACCCACTACTGCCTACCTCCCCCTCCACAGCAAGTGGAATTCATTCCAGAGCCACCAGATGCAGCATCAGCCCCCTAAATACAACAGCTCTTCTTGATCAGAAGGGAGGAGCAGCCTGTCACTGTGTCTGACTGGATGTGCACTGCCCAGGAGGACCTGGGGACCACTGACCATCATCATTCCACCTCCACGTGGAGCCAGGAGGTTACCACCTCTATCTGTTTCAAGGGGAACACAATATAGCTGAAAAAATCACTGCAGAAAATAATTTGTTATTCTTCTTATGTCTCTCTTGTGTTATTTTTCATGTCAGAGCTGCTTCTCCATGTCACTTGTGGAATGAGGTCCATGCAGAAGAACCACACAGGTAACTCTGCACCGAAACTTCACCAAGTTCTTCCCGATACCAGATTATTTCCAAAATATCCCCCAAAACGTAAACCCAGGAAGGGACTTTGGGAAATTGTGGCTGTGGATGAACTGACTGGTCAGTATCTCCATGGGACTGACCCAAACGCGTGGCTCACCCATCACTCCAGCTTCGGGAGAGTTTGGATTCTTACCTGAATTTCCCGGCTCAGGCCCATTTCTAATTGTGCCTAAATATATCCCTCCCTGCTGTAGTGCCTGACTTCCTTCTGGCCGATCTCAGCTGCCTTCCTGACCTGCACACCCCGCGGAAGCACCAAGATCAAGAAAGTTGTGCCTACTGAGTGTGAGGATTAGTGAAAAAACCCACTCAGAATGTCAATGAGTTAGGGGCATCACACACTTCTCCCATTAAAATTCAGTAGGTTTTCCAGTCCTTCTGGCCTCGGTGCATTTGCATAGTGTAGGGTCAGAGAGACATCCTGATTCCACTATAGCTGCTCTGTTTAAAGGGTCAGAATGGTGACATATGAAAATAACCCAACTTTAATTGATACCTGGGCTGTTGAATTTGAAACTCCCCCTGGCCCCATCTCTTGTGTATCTAATGGACAGTACACTCAACAGCAGATGCCAGGAAGGCAGCTTGGTCTCTCAGCTGCATTAGCAGAGCTTTAAAAATAATTGTTGAATTGTCCACAAGATGTCCACCCTACTTTTCAAGCACCTGAATCTCCTGATAACCACCACTGCAGCAGTAAATGTTCTCAGGGCTGCCAGGTTATCTAACTGTGAAACCCAATTGTAGCATCTCAGGAGAAGATCCCAAGGAGAAAAAAAACCCCATGTTTTTTAGTTCAAGCTTCTGTTATTTTAATACTTTATCAGAGGTCCAGTTATGACTCAAACTTTATCAAGAGTAGCAGAGATGTGGGTGTGTTTATTAGGTTCTTTTCTGGTTTCCTTGTTGCTATCAATTGCCAAATCACACAGGCAAAGGGCAATTACAATTGACATCTAATTCCTAGGTTGGGCTCAGCCAGGCACGAGGAACTCAATGCAAACCATATTTCCTGATCCCACAGTTGCTGGGCTCAGGATCACAGATTATGGGGCACTGAAAGATTCTTGGCAGGAAACATGGACCAGATTGGTTTGCTTGTTTTTTAGGCATCTTATCATATACTCCCTAAAAAGAAAGCTGATGGCTAATCCCACTCAGAAGAGCAAAGAAAGAATACCTGAAGAGTTACAGCAGAGCAATTGTAAGTGCATTACTGCTTAACTACTCATCAATTCATAACTATCATTTCTGTGACATTTCCCATGATTCAGTTCAGGCTCAGTTCTGGGACAGAAAAAAGGAGAAACATTGTTTACCCCTGAGTCACTCAGCTGAAAAAATCATGAAATTCTGATGAAAACCCATGCCATAAACTGTGAAACCGTATCGCTCCTGCATTTGT
>VXBT01008025.1:592268-614768 GCA_013400235.1 Oriolus oriolus | reverse complement strand
TCTGGATCTCAGGTCTCCTAATTTAGAAATGACCCAAAGCAAAGTATCCATATTTACACCCAAACACTCTTCCTGCCTTGAAAGCAGGTGCATTTGGAAATAACACAGACACGAGACAACCCATTTCTCTCTCTGGGAATCCAAGTGAACTCATGCACAGTCTTGAATAACTCACAAAGATCCTCCAACACGCTGAGCGCCGGTGGGTTCACACCGAACTTCATCACAGTGTCCTGCAGAAAAAACAACTGCCCTGCTTTAAGAAACAAGAAGGAATGTAGAATTGCATGAGGTCTCCGAGTGTGAGCTGAGTGTGTGCCATCTCCAACAGATCTGTGTCCCACCACCGCTAGGCTGAGCAACAGAGAAGGACAAACATACAAGACTATGTCTCTTTTACTGTTCCTTTTCTTTCCCTAATTGTCCTGGTGTGATATAACAGGGCAGGGAAGAAAACAAACCAGCAGCCAGGGCATGTGGCTATCAGCTTAAAAATAGTTCAGCTGGGCTGAGGTTTTAGCCTTTATCTCCCCGGCTGACCTTGCTAATACAGTATGTAGATCTCTTGCCAGCTAATCGGCGGACTGTAAAGCATGGCTTCAAGCTGTGGGCAATGATCTGTAACAGGAATGAATGAGTGGGTTTTAGCAGCCAGGATCTGTAGCCTACTATCTGTATCTGACAGCTGTCACCTCCTGACAGAGGCCAAGGCCCAGCCCTGCATTTAAAAGCAGCATGGCTGATCAGATTACTGGGACAGTGTGTCAGGACTCGCTGCACTGAACTAGAGAGACAGAAAGTAAATCTATAAATAGCAGTTTTACTTGTCTCCATGAGCCACTGAAGGATAACCAATATTGAGCAGCTAATGCAATGTTTAGTCTGTGAAACCAGAGGAACACAGTCCCTGCGAGATCAGAAGCGCTGCCCGATGATGAAAGGGACGGACACGGGGAGCTCTGTGGGCAGGGGAGTCACTGTCCTGGCAACAGCACTGCCTGTGTTTGCACAGGGAAATAAGACATTAAGTACTCAGTCCTTGAGATGCTGAAAGCACCACAGCACAGTCACCTGACACCAAAGCCACCTCCGTGCAGGAGGCAGGGGGAAAGCCAGCAGTTCCCTGAGAACCCCAGCACTCAAACAGATACTGTGATAAAGTGAGAGTCTCTCCATTTGATACCTATCACCTGTGAGAACCGAGCTTTCTGCCAGAATGGATGAGCTCTGAAAGGACCTGAAGGGCAGAGATGTTGGAGCTGTGGCTTCCAGAGGCCATGGTGATGGCAAAGCTTGGTTACTGCGTGGCAAGGAGCTACAAAAGACCTGTCAGCACTCTGCAGAATGGATCAGCTCTCTGAGGAGCCATTCAGCACTCTGAGAAGTTCCTGCTGATAAAAACAGAATATCTGAAAGATTGTAAACAGCTTTGGAAACACAGCCCAGAGCTGAGTGGAGAGGAATGGAGAGCGGGATCATGAGCCAAGGCAGTAGGAACAAGGATGGTGAGAAAAACGTGGGAGATTCCACACCACTGCTGAGCTGTCAGGTCATACCGGAGGCTTCTGCAGGCAAAACAGGTCCAGGAAGGTCTCAAATGCCATGAGGAGTCCTGGGTCCCTTTTGCAGCAGATGCCAGGAGACAACTGCAGTTACTGGGTTGCAGTCTGCAGTTGGGAAGGGGCATCTGCTGCTCCATCAGCCCACTCAGCTTCTGGTGAGATGCAACTTTTTGACCATGCACAGCCAGCAAAGAGAAACAGGACTGTGCTTGATCTTTTGGTTAAGCTGGGTAGTGCCAGCTGGACTCTTGCCTGGCCCCCAACATCTGATTCAAGCCTTTACCACGACTGACTCCACAGGCTGAGGGTGGCTTGAGCTGTTGTGTTCCCCCTCCAGGAAAAGAAACGCTGCCATCACACAACAGCAAGGACAACTGAAAGTACAAAGCATGCTTTCAACTACACAGACTAACTCTTTAAATTGAAAATAAAGGATAAGTGATGGAACATAAAGAACAGGATGCAAAGAATATATTTTTACATTGCTAAGAAAAGAGAAAAAGCCCACCCTAGATAACTCAAGGTATACAAATGTGGCTGTCCTCTTAAAAAGCAGCTCAGATGAGTCAGGCAAACTGGTGACACATGAAGGCAACCAGCTCAATTCCCTGTCTCCTGCAGAGACACCAGCAGCACACCCCTGACAGCACACACTCATCCCCGTCTCCGCACACTTCCTGCAGCTCAAGGACTTCTGAGCCAGAGGTGAGGCCTCTGTCATTTAAAGCTGGGCATGGATCTTTTCCCCATGAATTTGAAAATTGGATGGAGATGATATTTATTCCCTAAACTGAAGAACAAATCAACATCTTTCCAGCCCATAAGTCTCAAAATAGCGATTTACTGGTACCCAAGTGTCATGCTCACCCTTGGCCACAGTGATGGATTTCACTAGCAGCTGAATTCTTCTACCAGTGTGTTCTTCTCAGCTAATTTAGCACTGATGAGATGGTCCTCAGTGACAACCCTGGCAGCTGCCCCCTCCTCGTGTCACCAAACCCAGCAGTGTCCTCCCCCTGTCCCCAGCATGTGTCGAGCCTGAGCTGCAGGAGCTGTGCCTGGGCTGGGCAGCCAGTCCTGCCCCCAGAGTCCTGGCAAAGCTCAGTCTCTGCCAGGCCTGTCCTGAGCTCTGCTGGGCCCTGCTGGGAACGGGGCTGGCCGCCAGTGGCTTCCTTCCACGCAGGTCAGGACGGCGTCAGATGGTGACGGCTGCAAACCCCTGACCTACATTGCCAGTCCCCAGAGCCATATGAGACCCCACCGATTCTCATTAGCAACAGATTCTTACTTATTTCAGATACTCAGTGGCTTCAGCCAACAGACAGCGCACTCCTAATTAAAAGCTGACTTCTTTCATAATCTGCAAAGTCCTATTTCCACCTCTGCCCCAAGGTGCGGGGAAATGTGAGCTTCCCCGTGTTCTCCATTTAGAGGCAGGCTCCACAGACAAAGCAGAGATGCATTTTGTTTTATTTTTTTCAAAGACAGCATAAAGCAACAAAGTTTGAAGGACATTCAACATTTATGCTGTGTTCCCACTTAATATCACAAGGGACTTTCCATGGGAGCAAAGGTTTTCTTAATAAAGGGTCTCATTGGCCGGCCGGATCAAATCATGTATACACCGGTATCTTGCTCCTGGCAATACCTTAAACCCCCAGTTAGGCGAGTGTAGAGATTGCAGTGGCCTTGAAACTGTAGCATGGTTTATACATGGTGTACACATCTTTGAGGATTTGGAGAAATCTACAAGGGATCTAATGCTTTTCCACCTATTGACATTTACAAAGCAGTTTAAATCATGCATGAGGGGCCTCAGGCACATGTAGTTCACAAAACATAACTCTCTGCTCCCAGGGAATTGGAGCTGACCACGGCTCTTTATTAGAACCGACAGTGAAAGACAGCTCGCGCAGCACCCGAACCAGGGGTGCAATGCAGAGATGACAGACTTAATGCCACTGGATGTATTATGCAGATTACCCAACCCAAGCCTTGCTTGTTAAATAAGTTTCACGCTTTCCTCACTCCCACTGCCCCTCTTAGGAAATATCCTCCCTGGCTTTACCAAGGGAGCTGTTTCCTAAATTCCTTGATCAATCACCTGCTTTCCAGGACTTCAGACACACCGAGTTAGCTCTGAGGATAAGACAGCAACGCTTAAAGAGTGGAAAACAGTTAAACCTTTGCACCTATTAGCACAGCAGTGCCAGGCACAGATCAGATGAATACCTTAAAAACTTAAGAGCTGTTTTGCTGATGAAAGAGTAGGAGGGATTTTAAGGAATCCATCATCCCTGACAAGTCACCTTGCAGCTGTGAATTCCCAGTGCAATGTAATTTTGAATGCTTCTGCTGTGTACATTCCAACGAAGAGCAAAGTCCTGAAATCCTCGCCCAAGTTTTGACCAGTTTTCAGTTAAACTCTGAAACTCTCTAATACAGATTATCTGAGAATCAGCCTTTCTGCCAGGATAAAGAGATTTTTTTGTCATTTGATTGTATCTTAAAGTTTGTAAATGGTGCTTAGAACACACCTGTACAGGAGAGCGTTCTCCATTCTTCAGGTAGAAGTGTCACTTGTGAAGCTCCTCTTCTGGTGACCCCTGTTCAAACAAGGCATTTTCACTGAGTCCACCTGGACTCACACACACACCTGGGAGGTTCCATGCTGTACCCAGGGAGCTTGTTTTGAGATGTGAATTTAAACCACTAACTAGTACACTGACAGGCTCCTGGCACTGCGTGGTCTAGTGTCCACCCATCCAAAGACTGCATTTGCATATATATAAAAAATTTTTAAAAATAAAGATCCATTTAAATTAAATAAATAAAATTTTATGTATAAAATGCATGCAAACATATACAACCAGATGTAAGTTTTTATATATTATATATTCCATAAGTACATGCTTTTATTTTTAAACTATTTGAAGGAAAGTAAAGTTTTTTTAAAAATTGAGCTTTGCAGTGACATCTCTGAATTATTACTACTGGCTTTTCTTAGCAGCAAGCTAGGTCACATTAGGCTTGACCTAATAAAATTAATTTGCTTAATATCACATTTTCAGGGCTGCAGAAGCGCTACTGGCAAACTGAAATTACTGTAATTTTTTAATTTTTTTGACGAAATAGGAAGCAGAAACAGATGCAGACTAACTACTCTGCTTAAGGGGAGCCAAGGGAAGGGAATGCTTTTCACAGCACCAATTTGGTTTTGCTTTAAATCCCCAACTCCAAAAAGCCATGAAAGCCCCTCCCGAAAGGCATGTGATGAACATCAGCACAAACAAGCTTAATACAGGGCCCATTTCCAGCCTGCCTTTGTTCCTGGTTGTAAAACACATGGCAAGGCGTGAAGGCTGACACCAGTGGAGACATAGGAGGCATTTACCACTCATATGTAGAATCATGGAGCGGCTCCACCTCCTCAGAAATGAGGCTGAGCACACAACAATGAATGTTCCGTACGATTTTAGCGCTCGATTCACGGCTGGCGGAAACCAGCAAAGAGGTTATAACTGACTTCAGTGATACTGGATCTGGGCCCCAAATAGAACAGGCACCTGCACATTGTAGAGGGAGAGAAGTTAAATCTGTTCAGCTGCTTTGTTCCCAGGTTTTTCTAAAATACCTTTGCCATGGATACTGCAGCTCTCTCACTGGAGGGAGGGTGCTCCGGGTCAGCGCCGGGCTCAGCAGCTCCCCGGGGCAGGGCTGCAGCCACAGCTCAGCACATCTCACCCAGCACAGCGTCACAGAGCCACAGAATATCCTGAGCTGAAGGGACCCACAGGGATCATCCAGTGCAGCCCCAGGCCCTGCACAGATACCCCAACAACCCCACCCTGGGCATCCCTGGCAGCGCTGCCCAAATGCTCCTGGAGCTCTGGCAGCCTCGGGGCTGCGCCCATTCCCTGGGGAGCCTGGGCAGTGCCCAGCACCCTCGGGGGGAAGAACCTTTCCTGAGATCTAACTGGGCAGCAACAGCAGGTCCTGAGCAGTTTTACTCATTCCTGCACTCACCCACTGCACTGTCTCCAGTTTATACTTCTTCAGCCACTGTGTATGTTAAATCCAAGATAAATTTCCAATTGCCATAGGTTTTCATCAGGTAAAAAAAATTGCTTCAGAAATATTGCTCTCAGTTCACACCAGATAAGAAGCACTAAAATTAATTTTAAAGTGGACCTAAACATCACTTTATACATGCAGTGATAACTGTGATACAGGCTGGTCTACCAGCTAAATGCCATCATAGTCAACCACACACTTGGAAGAACAGAGCAAAACACCAGTGAAAGACTGGGATAACTCATCAGCTACTGACTGAACTGCTGCAAATGCCCTATGAGCTTTAAACACTGAAATTCATCACACATAGCAAAATTCTGATGTTGAAGCATTTACACAGCATTGAAAATTGGCAAGGAATAAATACTGAGAGAGGAAAAAACCCCAAAATCAAATAGTCACCTCAAACTGTATGAGGGAGGCTGTAAGCTGATGACTCAGATTGAAGATGGGTTTGCATATTATACCAATTCACTCCTCAACTGAAACTCAAAAGAACTTACTAATATCAAAACAGTTCGTCTGAAAACTAGGCAGAGATTATTTAGCAGAAATAGCAAGGAAAAACTATCTTGTATCAGTAAAGCTGACATGTCAGCAGCTTGTTTTATCAAATTGCAGCTAAACTCAGTGCAAATGTAGTTGCAATATGAAATAAGCCAGGATTGTTTACCTTCAATAGTCTATAAATATCCTTCTAAGGGCAGAACAGCTGCTTTACTGAGAAGTGCACAGATGCAGTTACAACTCCTCATCTATAATTACGAGAATAAACTATATTTCACATTTCTTTCATTTCCAGGTCTTTGATGTTACATCTGATAGAGCGGCACCGAGCTGGAGAGACCGGCACGGGCGAGTCCGGCAGCTCCAGGTGATCCAGCCGAGCCAGGCCCAGCGCAGGGCGGAGACAGCAGCGTCCCTCTGCGAGGGAGAGCCCTCCGGAGGGACAGCCACGGCCGGAGCTGCGGGCCGCAGGACATCTCTGCATGGACTCGGCGCGCTGAGGCAGTTTAGGGGCAGGAGCTGTAAAAGCCATCCCCACAGCCGCAGTCCCGGCGGGTGACGGAGCCGCCGAGGGCTCAGCCCCGGCGGTGCACGGAAGGAGGCCGAGGTGCTGCGGCAGCCCCGTGAGGGCAGCACACAGCCGCGGGACCGCCCCACAGCCGCGGGACCGCCCCACAGCCGCGGGACAGCTCCACAGCCGCGGGACCGCCCCACAGCCGCGGGACCGCTCCACAGCCGCGGGACCGCTCCACAGCCGCGGGACCGCCCCACAGCCGCGGGACCGCCCCACAGCCGCGGGACCGCCCCACAGCCGCGGGACCGCCCCACAGCCGCGGGACCGCCCCACAGCCGCGGGACCGCCCCACAGCCGCGGGACCGCCCCACAGCCGCGGGACCGCCCCACAGCCGCGGGACCGCCCCACAGCCGCGGGACCGCCCCACAGCCGCGGGACCGCCCCACAGCCGCGGGACCGCCCCACAGCCGCGGGACCGCCCCACAGCCGCGGGACCGCCCCACAGCCGCGGGACCGCCCCACAGCCGCGGGACCGCCCCACAGCCGCGGGACCGCCCCACAGCCGCGGGACCGCCCCACAGCCGCGGGACCGCCCCACAGCCGCGGGACCGCCCCACAGCCGCGGGACCGCCCCACAGCCGCGGGACCGCCCCACAGCCGCGGGACCGCCCCACAGCCGCGGGACCGCTCCACAGCCGCGGGACAGCCCCACAGCCGCGGGACCGCCCCACAGCCGCGGGACCGCCCCACAGCCGCGGGACCGCCCCACAGCCGCGGGACCGCCCCACAGCCGCGGGACCGCCCCACAGCCGCGGGACCGCTCCACAGCCGCGGGACCGCCCCACAGCTCTGCCGGCGCAGGAAACAGCCGCCCGGAGCTGGACTCAGTATTGCTGTGCGTCCCTTCCGGCTCAGGACACACCGTGACTGTACGATAAACAAGTGTGTCCCTATCACACTGATGCCTTAGGTTTAAACTTTTGTATTTTTCAAATCCTGCCCTGCCCAGTGTGTAACTGTGACGTTCTGTGTGCCCTGTGAGCTGCTGCTCTCTCACGCTGGTCAGACACAACAAACCTCTCTGGGTTTGCTCTGCAAGGACACCAGGCCCCAAAATGTGTCAACTAAAGCCTAGAAAGGGGGGCAAACTTGGGGTGATTACATCATTAACTGAAGTTATAACTGGAGAATGAACCCTGATATGCAAATGGGCCAAACTTATAAAAGTGTGAAGAACCCGTGACCCAGGGTCCATCCTGGGTGCAGCCTCTGGCTGCCCAGGCTGTGCCTCTGAAGGCCCTTCAAATAAATCCTCACCTTTATTCCCTTATTCCTGTCTAGCCTCTGAGAGGCATCAGGCATCACCACCCATGTGTGTGGGGGAGGATGGCCAGGCCAGGAGCTCAGCAGCATCAAGCAGGCTGCAAACACTGCAGAGCAACGTGGGACTGCTGCCTGCTGCCCAAACGGCTCCTTCCCCTCCCTTTGATCCAGCAGCTCATTTAAAACATTTCTGTCTGTCCTGTCAGTGCTCCGTTGTCATCTCTGGCCAGTCCCCAGTCTGTCACTAATTGGCACCACTGTTGTCAGGCTTGGGAATGAGGCCAGGGCCAGAATGGGCAAGAAAAATAATCCCCGCTCATTCCCCAAAATGGCTGGTTCTCACTGGGAGCACTGCTGACACACACACACATGGGAAGGCTACGAAAATGGGCTGCTGCCCCTGTTCTCCGGGAACCAGCTCCTCTCAGGAGATATTGATCTCAATACGCTATTTAAAAATGCATTAAATACATTTTTTCTCTCTCTATTTGATAGATATAATTATGGCAGTCCCTAGAACAACATGCCGGTTTGTAGACTGCCTTCAAAATCATCTAATTTGTATTGCCAGATGGTATGAATGATTGCTACAGATAAACTTTGGATACGTTCCATTATTAATTGACAGAAGCATGGTCACAGCAGAACGCTCATCCCACACTGCCTAGCTGACAATTAATGGTTAAAAGATGAAACTACTGAGGAAAAAATGAGTCTCCTGAGTCCCAAGTCCCATTTTATAGCCTTGAGAACTAAATTTAAATAACCAAAATGTATTATGCTCTCAGATCTCTCTACCAACCTCCTTGCACTTGTGCAATTCCCAACCCTGCCAATAGCTCTTCACAAGCGACGGGACGCAGGCTTGGTGTGCCATCCAGTGGGATGGGATGGGTGGAGTGTGCCAGTCTTATGGCAGGTTCAAGAAATCACAATTGTAACAAGCAAATGTCTCCACTGAGGCTCGCTGCAGATGGCTGGTTTGGAGCTCATCTTCCCCAGCAAACACCAGTGGAGCTACTGCAACAAAGGGCACCAAACGCTGGGTGCTGCACACACGACACTCGTGCTCAGTAATGGCAAAGTCACCAGGAAACGAGGAAACCTCGGATCTGCGTGTTTCAGAACACTCATCTCTAATGACCATGTCCTCAGTGAATTAAGCAAAAGCTGAGAAAAAGCCAAGTGTTTGCTGATTAAAATTTTTCATTTTTCAAGCTATTCCTCCAGAACACAAAATAGACAGACAGAACCTTTTTTAAAAAAGGAGACAAGCTTTTTTAAAAGAAATCCCCCGATTTGGGATAAAGAACATTCACCAGTGACACAGACCTGAAATACAAACAGATGATGAAGGGTACCCTAAGATGTGAAAAAAGAAAAAGAAATGCTTTTTAGCTTCTTGACTTGCCATGTTTTTTCCTCTTAGTACCTACTGAACAGCCTGACACATCTTAGAAACAATATTTATACTTATAGCACAACTTTCATCTGCAAACTCTTGCATGTCATATAGATTTGCACACTCCTTTTCATAAACACACATCCTGAGCATAAACAGCTGAAAAGGTAAATAAATTACTTCTCCCGAGGTAGGACAATATGGCAAGCTGGCAGAGAACACCTGTACTATATGTGACCTAGAGACTGCTGTGAACAGGGCTCCAGCTGCAGAATCGGTTCTGCAGAGATGGGAAAGGATACAAAAATCCCAAATAAGGTCTGACTGGTGCAGGCTGAGAACCTCTTCTCTGCCTTCCTGTACACATGGAATGGCTATAATGATACTCAGTGATCACAAATATCTACAGTTCAAAAGCTGAGCTGTGGATCCAGGTCTTTAATGATGGTAAGACACTGATTTGTATGTGAAGAAGGTAAACATGCCTGGCAAAAAAACACCCCAGCTTGTGAAGGGCACAGATTTCCTTATTGTTTTATTTGAGTTCATGTCCAGCCTCATGCTACCCTCTGGTGTGTTTCTGACCTCCTTCCTCAGTCCCAGGCATGGCTGCCTCTCCTCTGGCTGGTATCTGTGGCATAAACACAAAGGTGATACCTACAGTCAGCATCGGATCTGACTGTTCCCGACAACTCCTGTGATACAGCAACCTCAGGGACTCGAGGACACATCTGTGAGTAGATGTAGTAGCTGCCATCTGCACGAACTGCATTATTTAACTGCATTGGCACTGATTAACATTTGCTGTAACCTATGGTAATGGGCTCTGGGGGCTTTCCATGTCTGCTACACAGTGGCAGCTGATGTCTCCTGCTCCATCCTTAAAACAGGATGTTTTAATTTTTAATGGAGCACATGTTCGATTGGCTATACAAACAGGCTAATCTGCAAAGCATGTGCTCAATAACAAGCCAAGCTATGCAGCCAGAATAACAACACTGCTTTGCCATGCACGAGATGCAAAAGGCTTCCTGCTCTGTGCCACCATCACTCAGCGCTGATGGTCAAGAGAAATGACTGTGCACGTTCCCCGTTTCAACAGCAGCCCTCAGGAACTGCCTGTTCCTCAGCTGCACCTCGGGCTGCCAGCTCATTTCTCATTTGGGAAACCGAACTGGAGAGTTGACAAAGTTCAGGTGCCTGGAACAGAAATCACGGGGGTGCAGCAGAAGCATTGGAGGCAAAGCCAAGTGGGGAGAGCTCGGCCGGGGCTGGCGCGCAGGGGAGAGAAATCAGCTGGTGGGCATTTTGGCAGAGAGCAGGGACGTGGACACTTCCCTACTGCTGGGAACAATGCACAAATAAAATCCCACACGACCATTCCTCCTCTCAGATCTCCATAACCTGCAGACACTGTCCTCAGGGCTTGTCTCCTGAAATCACGATGACAACATGGAGCGTGGAACAGCCCAGGCAGCCTCTCTGACCCGGCTCTGGCCGACATCCACCCCGTGCATTCTGCTCCTGCTCCCCAAGAGAGGAGGATGCTCCAGAGAGGCTGTAACACTGAGTTTTAACCTGCTCCTTCTGGGTGCAGGGAGGCTGCCACAGCCACCGGGGCCCTTCCCTGAGGGAGCATTTCTGGGGTGGGATACAGGCCCTGACTGAAGTTCTGCAGGCAAACAGGGAGCAAAGATCACTTCCACAACAGGCACATGCTGACAAAGAAAAAGGAGAAAAATAAAGGCAGCAAAATAAAGGTTGATATATTTCTTGTGGAATCTTAAGCAGATGGGTGGGAATCCAGGAATCTTGGGCCTTTGGGGTGCCTGTGAAAGCTCGTCAGGTTATTAATTTTCCAGATTGAAGGAGTTTGCTTCAGCTTCAGATTTTTTCTTGTAAGAAGAATGTTTTCCACAGTTCAGTAGGGTTTTTATCTGTTTCTTTGAATCACTTGTTACCTCTGACCTGATTTGTCTACAGAATATGTCAAATCTGTAACAAGCACGGGCTGATTAAACGATTAATGGAATGCTATTTTAGGACAGCCTTGTCTTGCTCCAAACCTGTACTCATGACTGTTTCTGACGCATAAACATGAACTGACCTTTCAAAAAGGTCACTTTTATTTTTCAGTTTTCTTCCATGATGAATTATGCTTTTGAGAAAGGCACTAAATTACGGAGCCTTTCATTAAATGTAAGAAAGTTGGAGGAATGTCAAGAGGAATTTCTTTCCTCTGGTCTTCACAAAGTACACTTAAGAAGCTGTTTCATGATTGCATTAGTAAATACATCTACTGAGCTAATGAACACCTTTTCCTGCCTTAAGATATGAATTTTGAAGATGCTAACTCAATTATCCCCCTCATAAGTGGCCAGCCAGGTCTCAGTGCAAGAACTCTAGCACTGAGAAATGTATTCTGCCTATGGAACCAATGGATCCATTTCCAGCAGTGTTCTGCTGCCAGAGGACAGACCTGGCATTCACCCTTCGCCTGTGGCTACCCTGGAAGCACACGTGAAAAATCAGACTGTCATTGCTTATTTTAGGGTTTTGGAAGGTGATGGAATATTCCAAAAAACACATATAAAAAGCATTGTAAATTCTCTGTGAACTTAGAAGAAGGGGTAAAACATCCTCACACAGCAACCTAAAATCCCATTTGGTGAATGCTGCTCGGTCCTGGGTGGAACAACATGAGAAATCCCAGCCTGAGCTGAAATGCTCCATCTCCCTCCCAGCAGCATTATCAGCCTGAGCTGAGCTCTACAACGAGAAGATCTAAATCAGTGAGGGCAGTATTAGAGTTTAAAGATAAAGCAAGTATTGATTGGTGTGCTGAGGCCCGAGCTTTGAACCCTTTTGATAAGAGACCTTGTCTATTTGAGAAGTCAAAAGCTCCCAGGAATGTAACCAGATTCGGTCTCCTGCCATGTGAAGGGGCAAACAGAAGCTCTCTGGTCACCTTTCCTTCTATCACAACAACCCTTATCAGATTTGAAATAGTCCCCAGCACAGCAGCAATCGTGTGAGCCCAGCTCTCAGGCAGTCTGGGGAGAGAAAACCAAAGCCATGGAGTTCAGGTCTCTCCACTCCACAGCTGAGGAAGCTGACTCCATCTCATCTGTAACTCAGGAAGGTTTAGTCTGCCCTACAGAAACCAAAACACTGCTACATTAATGCACAAGGGTGTCCTTTCCATCAAGTTACTTAATTAGCTTATCTGGAGAAAAAACTATACCAATCAAATTAAATATTAATCACATATAAACTGCTGATCACAATCAGCTGGGGGTTCACGCATGCAGAACGCAGGGATCGCAGTGTGATTTCTTTTCCCTGAGAGTTTCCTCCTGCTCTCTTTCCATCGCCAATTTAGCAAATTCATACAAGAAACAAAGCCTGAGTTTTCCAAGTACAACATGAACAACAGACCAGAAGTTTTTCTACACTAAAATATTGAACTAAAAATTCAGTTCCTTTAAATCTTTCTAAATCCTTGCCTCTGATTGGGTTCATTAATAAACATGCTGGTTTTGTTACAGGGAGTGACATATGGCATAATCCGCTAACAGGAAGAAGTATTTTGCATTTTATTGTAGAAAACAAACATGCAAACAGGTTTTCACAGATGGCTTTCTTAGCTTCTGGGAGGAAAAAAAAAAAAAGCTTAATAATGCTTGAAAACAATTCTTTCTCCCCCCTTCTTATAAGAAGAGAAGGAAAAAAATGACTAGAACTGCTTTTCAATTAAAGTAAGTTCTACTCTAAATATCAGCTGTACCCCAGCTCCCTTCATACTCCTGCTACTTCTTTAGTTATGCATGAAATAAAAGCCTATCAACTTGCCAGTATCTGACAATATGTGCCCAGGAAAAAAAAACCCAGGGTGAAATTCTTGTCTTTGGTTAACTGCTGAGTGCTGTGAGAAAACCACCAAAGTAACCACAGAAGGCTTTTAATCAGGAGGGATTTGGATCTCAGGAACTAGACCTCTGCCCATATTCCCTTATCACACTGCTGGCGTGATCACACGTGAGGATGTGAAATCTGTGGTCCAGAGCGTTGGAAAAATAGTGTATTATTTAAAATTTAAATTATGAATAAGCTGCAGTAAGTCTAAGAAATACTTCTGTACACACTGCAATACTTGCAAATGTAGGGCACCTTTCTCTTCTGGTCATTCTCCCTCAGACTCTGGATGCTGTTCCCTCACCACCTTCTCCCTGCAGACCTCACCGTGGAGCTCCCTGCGTGGGGTCAGACTTGCAGGATCATTCTGCAGTTCTGTCCAGCATACCCAGCACAGTACAGCCCCAAGGCAACCCAGTTCCCTCCCCACGGCATGAACACTCCTTGCAGCAAGCACAGGCCTCTGTCTGTCCGTGAGGACTGTGATGTCTGCAGGGAACCACCAAGCATTATGGCCCAGCGTAGTGCCCCAAAGTTTTTTGGGATCTGATGTTAAATAAATCCTTAAAACACCTGCCATTTCCATGTGATTAACCCCTGCCTACCTCACTGTGTCCAGCCCAGAGAGGGAGGTGGTCACTTGCCCCAGGTGACAGTGAAGCTGTCCCTGACAGTGGGAGAAGAAGAGTTTGAACAGCTCACTTGCCTGAGGTTGCAAATTCCACCCTACTCTGACCAGCAAGAAGGATGCAAACCCAGCTGGCACCCTGGTCTAGTGGAAGGTGTCCCTGCCCATCGCAGGGAGGTGGAACTGAATGATCTTTAAGGTCCCTTCTAACCCAAACCATTGGAGGATTCTCTAAACTGTTCATGAGCACAGGATCCGGGTCCCTTTCCTGCACCCTGCAGTGCTGCTGCTGTCCCTTCCTTACCCTCGGTGGAGGCAGAAGTGCTCACCCATAGAAAGGCTGAAAGCTGTGGCAGCTCTGCAGGTGAGGTAACAGTGGAATCAGGAATGGTCCTGCCTGGTAACTTCCACTTGTATCCCCAGGACTCTACCAGAAGAGAGAAATACTCTTTCTAACAGGAAGAACAGTGCATTCCAGACTCCTACAGAACCCACCTTGCACTTTGGGAAGACCCCATGCTCCCTAAGCGAGCACAGCCTAGAAAGTTTGTTACTGCCATCCCAGTCTCACGGGAGTAGGACAGCACAGTCTACAGGATGGGAAAGGGGGATCAGCTCAATCCATGGACTGCAGGAGTCCAGTTTGCCCTGGGCTAACACACCAACCCAGTGGTGCAGGAGTTCCTGTGTTAGGTGTGCTTAAGCATTCCTGTTATCTAGGTGGTGAAAGCAGCCAGCCTAATCCCTGTATCTCTTTTGCATAAGGAATCTGAGCTGACGGCATTTAATCAGCTCCAAATTTACACTACTGATCACCTTTTCCATTTAATCACGACTGCAGCCTTTTGAGAGGTAATTCCCTTTGGTTAAAATTAACAATGACAGGCTGTGTTTTTACACACTGTTGAAATGTGTAAAACAATCAGATGGAGAAAAAGAAAATGCCCTCCTTTTTCCAAGCTGATTTACGATATATATGCAAACCCTATTAAAGTTAAACCATGCTTTTCAATGAAATGAGGATTTCCAACAAGCTGCTCTCCATTTTATTTAAGGATCCCAATGAGTGATACAAACAGTGGTAATCAGCTCTATTGCTAATACAGGATTTTTGGGCTGAGAGATAACACTTAACCCCTAAGTGAGAAACAGCTCATAAATCACAGCCACTTTGTGGGGAAACTTAAGACCCTCTCTTGTGAGCAGAAATCAGATGATATCCTGCTGAGACCCATTATACTCCTTTCTCCAAAATCTAAAGGTTAAACATAAAGAGAAATTAATGTAGAGAAGGAAGGAGATCAGGGGGAGTGGGGACAGGAGTAGGTGGCTCAGAGGAATGCAAATACCTACATAACTGGGTTAATCTTATCACGACAGATAAGAGAAAACTGGAGAGGATGTGGTTCCATCTTGGAGGAAAAGCTCAGCCCTCGGGAAGTGGCAGGGCCTGGCAGAGGCCTTCTTGCTGCCTCGGATGTAGGATACACCCCCACACTTCCCAGCACCTGCACAGAGCAGCAGCAGAAGTCCAGGCATGAGGACACGGACGACACATTAGGCTGTACAAGGCTGTGGCTGTTACAGCCTCTGGGATAATGGGATGCCCAGAGCTGGAAAAGGCCTTGGAACCCACCCCTGTCCAGGGAAACAACCCCAGCTGGCACTAGATGTGGAGCCAAACTGAGGTACCATGGAATCGCAACACAGAGGGTGAATTTGAGGCCAGCACTGGGGAGTATCGATTTAACCCTCCCACACGAAGAAACACGAAAGTCCAGTGAGGATTTCTCTGTGTCCGGCACTAACAGCAAATTCCACCCTACTCTCTGTTAGGAGGCAGAAGATCAGAGGATTTGCTGGGAGGTCCTGTCCCACTGCAAATCAGCAGCAAGGTTTGAACTGGTGCATCTCACCCTTCAAATACTCCCCCAAACTGCTCAATCACAACACGCCAGCTGGAAATTATTCATTGTAACTGTTCCCTCGAGGATTCTACTGTGTCTTGACCACGGAAAAGAGAGGTAAAAGCCACCACCAGCAGCCTCCACAGCCTGGGAGTGTTGGTGTCTCTGTGTGCCCAGGTGCCCGGTGTCTCTCCCTGGTTCTGGCACATGTGTGGATGTCACTGTGGAGAATCCGCAGGAATGAGAACACCATGGTATGATGAGATTTGGGGTTTGCAGGGTGCTGATGGGAGAGGAGCAGGAGTGCAAACACAGAGGGAATGTCCCTCTGGAGAAGAGCAGAAGAACCCTGTGGCTCTGCTGGTTTTCCTGCCCCCAGCTGTACATCTTACAGGGCTCATCCCTCTGGGGCTGTGGGCTACACGCAGCCAAGCCCAGTGCTAAAGCTGTGGAAAGCTTGTTTTCCTGGGAGCTGGTTGGAACTGTGGTGAAGACAAACATGGACATTTCCTCCAAAGATTACACTCCACTACAACTTTTTCTGCCTGCGTGTGCTGCCTGCAGAATGTTGAACTTGTTTCCAAAATAAATAGCTCCCAAAGAGGGTTTAATAGGGTTTGCTGTTTTCCAGAGGAAATAGATTGCAAACAAACTGTTTCCTGCTCCTATTTCAAACAAATTTTGGTCCAATTATTTTCTTTTT
This sequence comes from Oriolus oriolus, assembly GCA_013400235.1. Lineage (NCBI taxonomy): Eukaryota > Metazoa > Chordata > Aves > Passeriformes > Corvidae > Oriolus > Oriolus oriolus. The sequence continues at coordinate 598,232 of VXBT01008025.1, read as the reverse complement.
TAGCATAAAGCTAAATGGACTATTCTGCCCTGTCCCTGACTGAGTCCAAGCGTGATTTCTTTTGATTATGCTTTTATGTTGCAAAATGCAGGGCTCTGGCGACAGAATGGACGGCAGGGGAGAGGGGCAGCAATTTTTTTTCTCCTTTTTTATTTTTTCCTCTTTTATTTATTTTTTTTAAGTGTGCCAAAGCTTGTCAGCATTCACTTTGGTGCCTGCTGTGCCTGAATAAAAACACTGAAGGAGGCAGAGGGTGGGAGGGAGGGAAAAACCCCCAAACAAAATAAGCACTGTCCCCCATGCCCAGGGGAGGCTGGCACAGAGGTGGGCAGAATTCAATGGCCTCTATGCAGGGCATATCTCAGGCACTGGATGAAGCCTGATTTCCGTTTTCTCCTTATTATTCTTACTGGGCTTATTTTTTTCCCTTAATCCAGTATTATTTATTTTTTTCCCACTGGAGCAGTGACAATTAGTAGCAGTGGGGAGGGGAAACCTTGGCAGATTTCCCATCCTGACCTTTAATCCAAAACACAACTACACAACTTGTGGTCCAAAAGCTTCCTAAAATAAAGCTCCATCCTTTTCTTTGTTTAATTTATAAACAGGGTTGATCAGAAAAGGCAAAGCAGGGGAAGGTCCCCTTGTTCCTCTTGATGGGAGTTGAATGTCATCATGTTCCTGGTGTGGTGGGGAAAGCTGGGAAATTTGTCACTGTCTGGGTTAGTAGGGTATTACCAAGTACCAAACCTCTGATTTCCTTGAAGATAAAGACCTTTATTTTGGCTGCAGTGTAGGAATGTACAAAACATGTTCTCACCCTCCAAGTCAAAGAAAGAAAGAAAGAAAGAAATCTGTTTCTATTTGTCTGCCTGTCTATAGCCCAGGGGTAATAAATTCTGTTGCAGGGACAAGGATGAAAACCAATGTTTTTCATTTTTGATATCTGGATTTAAGAAAAAAAAATCCAAGAAAAATCTTTATATGCCAGAGTCTGAATCAGCCTCCAAGGTCCTTCACTGAGTGAACCCTGGTGCAGGTTCTCAGCAAAGGCACCAGCTCCTAGCCCTAATTACAGACAATTTTTTATATATATTTTTTACTTCTTTGTCAGGTCCAGAGAGAGGTGTGTGCCTTGGTAATTAAAGCACAAGCCTGGAAACTTTAATTTTTCTACATATTTGTATTAATGACCTTGGGCAAGTCACTTAATGCCTCTGCTAAACTTTCTGCTGGGGATCAAGACCTCAGTTATACAGTGAAACCCCGGAAGCAGAGAAGGAATGCCTGTGAGCATCTCCTTAGGAGGTTCCATGTGTTTACTTGGGAACCATATCTGGATGGGCTTTTCAGTCTGGGAAAGGCTGCAGCAATGGGCTCTTGTCTTAGTTTGCAAATCAGATATGAAATTGTATCACTGCTTGGGCTCATATTCACAGAAAAAAGATTTTAATCAGAAGTCCTCTTACTTATCTGCAAATAATTTGCTCCTGGGAAGGCAGAGCAGCTTCCAGTCTGTTGCAGGTTCATCTCACACGTGCCCCGTGCTGCTGCTCAGCACGAAAATAAATTCCACCTCTAAGAGCCAACAGATGCAGATGACAGGTTCCACCTGATAGACAGAAAAAGGCCTTGGGACACATAAGTGACTACCAAATACCTGCCAGAGAGAGAGAAACTCAAACTCTTCGGTGGCTTTTAACTTAATATTTCTTAATTAAAATAAAATTGAAGAGAGGGGAGAGAAAAAAAATCCAACCCTTAATTGTGTCAGCCATGGAAGAAATCTGAGATTGAGGGCTCCAGAGAAGAGAAAGTCCTTTTGGATTAAAACTCTACATTTTATATTTTATCTCCAAAAGGCTATAAATGAGGTTTGGGATTTAAAAAAGATTTCATATGATTTTGTAATTACCCAAGTTACTATTACCTGATTAACACAGGAATCCTAATAGTCTGTTGCACTTTCATTTCTCCAGTTGTGGTTGTCATGGGGCTTGGCACCTGTCACCTGTTCATTTACAGGCATTTTAATTAACCTACATTATGTATGCTTTTTTTTTCCCTTGGATTTAGTGCCTGAATTTCATATTAAAAAATAAAGTTAATAGCTACCTGAAGGAGGGCTGCTGCCAAAACATTCACAGTCGATCCTGCCACATCCATTTATCAGTACCTGTCGCAGCCGAGCATCCACCAGCGCTTAATTGGAAGAAGTAGAGGGTAGAATAAATTCCTCCTTGAGTGATACAGGCCTGACACCCAGCACTACAAATGTAGTCTTTTATGTGTAGCTATAGACAACCTGGATATGCCTGGTTGTGTTTGGACCTACTTTATGGGTCCTAATTCAGACAAGAGGTCTTTTTGATTTTGCTTCAATATTGGCAGACAAATCAGGCCTGCCCCTTTGAGAACATAATCCTAGGAAAAGGAGTAAAGAGAGAAAAATATAATGAACAAAATTCCATCCAGGTTAAATGGTTCCCCTCAGGCACTCAGAGCAGGTCATTTCCATGTTTCACCAACCACTGCACCTGGACTGACCTTGGGAAGCAGAATTTACCCTAAAGGCAAAGAGTGGCAGGTCAGGTCCCCCTCCCTCACACCGACTCCAGCAGAGTTTCCACTGCAGAGCCCCAGCAACCCTCCAGGTCCCTGCAAGTGGTCTCTGCAAAGCCAGCCCAGCCCAGCACATGCAGGAGACGTGCACGAGGTGGGAGGGATGAGCAGACACTTCTTCCTGTGCACATCGATGAGAGGTCCCTAAGAAGGGTCCCTGGCAGGGGGGTGAGCCACACAGGGCACTGAGAGCCACCCCTGGAAAGGTCTCCTGGGTCCTGCAAGGGATGTGTGGGACACAGTGGAAAGACTCTCCTACCGCCCTGGACAATTACTGCAGTGCCTGGGAACTGGGTACTCCTCCATTTGCTGGTACAGACCAATCCTTACTGCTGACCCTTCCAAAGGGCCTGTACAGGACAGGGAGAGGCTGCCCTGGCACATGCAGATCTGAAAGGAATGCAAAGCAGTGAGTATTTACTGAGTATTCACTGAGTATTTACTGAGTATTTACTGCTCCCCCAGCCATGCCAAGGAGCCCTTCACACCTTTCAACCTGGCTCTTCCCCAATGAGGTCTGTCCCTCTCACAGTCTGACTCTTCTCCTTCCCCTCTGGGTGGAGGCAAACCTGCTCCAACTGCAAGGCCAAAATAAAGAAAACGAGCTGCCAGACTGAGCCACTTCCCTCAAAACACAGTTGTAATTTTCTAAGGAGATGCACTGTGCTCTGCACTGTGAGAGTCACCAGGCCTGGGCTCTGATGGTCTCCAGGAGAAGCGTGTTTGCAGCCCAGGTCCCACGGCAAGTGACCTCCTACTGCTCTCTGAGCAGGGATGTGTTTGGAAGCACACTCGGGTTACCAGCAGTGGGAGCATGTTTTGTTGGAATTAACAGCGATAATGTCAGGAGGGCTCTAATATGTTGGTTAATATGAAGCAGTTAAACAGTTTTTTTCATTTCACACAGGCCCATGATGATCCTCAAGGCTGACAGATGAAGACACATGCATTGAGGAGAGACAGCGTCGGTGATTATGGATCTCATAACCCACTTGGGCCATTAGCTCTCGGAATTCTCAGTATTCTGCCCCTTCCAGAAGGAATTCACAGGATGGTGTAAATACAACTGCAGAAGTTTTGCAGTGACAGTCCCTGCCTGACAGCAGCTCTCAGACCCTAAACGGACTCTGCAGTATTTGACAATCCACCCCCTCCTCGGGAGGCCAGGCTGGAGGACAGCAATTACAAACCAGTCCCAAACCAGTGTGAACCCCACGCTGCTGCACGTGGAGGAGTCACCAGTGCTCTGAGACAGACTGGGGGCACAGCACAGTTTACAGGGAAACATTTGTGGTTTAAATCAGATAATCAATATACACCTAATCACATACAACTGTCCCTTTTGACAACAGATAAACAGAAATTACTTGTTGATTGGGTCTGCCAGCACCAGAATACAGTTTCCAGGGAGACATGAGCACCAGGAGGAAGGATGGGAAGACACAGAGCACCTCTCCACAGTGTAGGCATGGTACCCACCATGAAACCGTGGTGTTAGACTTGACACAGTCCATGGATGGAACTCCACAGAACAAACTGTCTGATCACATCAACAGGAATAAATAGATGAGACCCCACCACCCAAACGATGCAGAGCAGCACTAACCCTCCACTCAAACAGGCCACCTGACTATGCACCAGAAAATTGCTTTATTCATTCAAAATCTTCTTCAGAAGCTGCTCCTGGCCCCACAGCTCCAGGGGCACGGCAGCCCCAGCTGATAAACCCAGCAGCAGCAGCAGCACATCACCCCTCGGCCTCACACCTCACGGCTCCAGGAAAATTAATAGGAAGCCTGAATCAAGTCCTTTAAAAATGAAAAGGAGAGCAGAGCTCCAGGAAGCTGATGGCAACATTGATAATGAAAACACAAAGACATTTCATTTAAGACAAGAACTGTGGCTTGTTTGGAACAGGAGGGAATTCAGCCTGCTCGCTATTCCTCTGTTCTCCCCCCTCACCTCCCGTGTACCATCAGCGCCTTCTCCGCGCACTCCCAGCCCTTTGTTCAGTCCTTAGAGCTGAGTCTGGGGCTGGGGAAGGGAGATGGGGACAAGGGGGCACGAGAGCTGGTGCCAGGTTTGACAGCTCAGCACTTTGGGGCCAGGCTGCCGGGGAAGAGCCGGTTCTGCTCTCCAGCCACCACGCACAGATGTCAAACGGCTGCGGAGCGCGGAGCCAGCCCCCAGATCTTAATTCTTAAAGGATTAATTGTTGAGATGAGCTGCACTTCAGTACAGAACAAGAGAAGAGCTTTTTTCTTTTTAGCATCGGCGCTGCTCCTCAGAGCCTGGATCTGAGCCATCCCTTCCCTCGCGTTTGCCCCTCCGTTCCCGGAGCCATCTTTGCCTGCAGTGCCTCTTGCATCAACAGCCAGGCAAGTGCAGCTGGGAACTCTCCCAGGGCCCATAACTTCAACTGCACACAGTCTCCTGCTCCAGGCAATGATCTGCTCTGCTTCTTCCTGCTTCAGCAGCTCTTTCTCACTACCAAGAAGGACAATAAAACCCCCCAACTCCATCTCCCTGACCGTGATCCTGAATGTTCTGCATTTGTGTCAGTGCCTTTGAGTCACGCAGGAAGCGTGGCCACGAGGAGAGGGGGGCTGCCAGGCAGAGCCGAGGACTCGCAGTTCAATCCACCCTGCCAGCAGCAAAACGAGCATAATTCTTGCCATAGCACTTCAGAGCAGGGGCAGGGAACACCAAGGGAAATGTCACCACGACTGGGTGCACGAGGTGAATGTGACCCTCTAAAATTAGCAGGAACTCGCACATCCCTTTTTTAGTGCTGCAATAATTCTCCCCGAGTAGGGAAAATAAAGACTGGAGCATACGGTTTCTATCTGTGCTGCACAGAAACTGATTAAAAATGCTAACAACCATGATTGTCCAACAACCAGGAGCTCCCAAGAGGCTCATACACACAGATGGTGATTAGTTTGGGATGGCCAGAACAATCACTAGTACCATGTTGCAGTAACACCCACAGACTATCTGTCACAGTCCCAGGAGACACTTAAAGGCTGTTTACTTCATACAGTTAACTTGAACCATAAGCTTTACAAGCCTCTTTGATACATTTTTAATCACTCTCCTCATAAACCTATAACATTTCCCTGCACTGGTACATGGTTGGGTTCTGTGTATCACAAACTCCTGATCAGGCTGGAGGGAGGATGATGGTGATGTTCCTGGTGAGCCCACTGTGTCACTGCTGCTCAAAGCCCTGTGTCACCTCTGCCAGAACCCACCATGTCCCCACTGCCCAAACCCCCAGTGTCACCTCTGCCCAAACCCCCGCATGTCCTCCACCCAAACCCACTGTGTCCCACTGCCCAA
>VXBT01008025.1:575285-591464 GCA_013400235.1 Oriolus oriolus | reverse complement strand
CCCACTGTGTCCCACTGCCCAAAGCCACTGTGTCCCCACTGCCCAAGCCCAGGGCACCCACCAGGTCCTGGGCCCCCCCTGCTCTCCAGATGGACGTGACCCAGCACAGCCCTCCCTGGCAGTGCCAAAATCAAGACACTGATAGTGGGCACGTAACAAATATTAAGATGGTCAAACCCAGCCAATTGTTTATCTTTGAAGACTTCCATTTCCCAGCTTCTCTGTGGCTCTGGGTAAGTGAACACTTGCACTGAGGCTGGTGCAGGGCTTGGGAGGGGTTTCTCCTCCGTTAGGTCCAATATCCCGAACGTTTCCGAGCACTGTGTGCATTGCTGCTGCCAGAACTGTATTTCTTCCAGAGATCATAATCTTTCTTTAAACAAAATGAACAGTTTTGTAATTTAGACCTCTCAAAGAAGAATCTCCAAACAGCAAAGCAGCCCTGCCCTCACCCCCCAGGCAAACTGCAGGGTCCAGAGGCTGCAGTCCCTCTCACGTGAGCAAACAGGGCTGTTTGTCCAGGCAAAGCCCCGAGTGCCAGCGGAGGAATTAATCACTCCTAAAACCTCGTCCAGAGGCAGGGCTGGGGAAGCAGCCCCAGACACCAAGGCTTAGCTCTGTCAGGGCAGTGATTGCCCCCGGGAGCTGGTGCAGTGAAGTCACCGGGAAGGCAGGTTAATTTACAGCACAGGGAGATGTGGGGCATGGGCTGTGGAAAGCCACTTCTGCTGCCGCCCTCACTGGTGTAAATTTAAATAACTCCCACAGAGAAATCCAAGATTCACACTGAGCAAATGTTAGTAGACTCTGCTTCTCCTTTGTTGTCAGTTTTTCTCCTTTAATTGCCTCATCTGTTTGGAGAGAATATGTACCCACAAATGGATTTTTTTAAATGTTTCCTTTGCCACCTATAAAGTTGTTTCTGCTTCTGTCCCTTACCCATATGAGATCACTTCCCACCTCTGGGCAGTATGAGGTAACCTGGTTTAGAGGTCTCAGTACAGATCTCAGAGACTGGAAAGTCATGGCTTCACTTGGAGACCTTCAGTGAGTGAAAATGGGATAGGGTGTCAGTGCCCTGTTCAGAGAAGGGGAAAGGAAATATTGAAAAACTGAGAGACAAATTAAATGTGAAGGAATCAATCAATATCCGACTCTGAAAATGTAAAATCCTACAATACAGAGGTGCCAAACAGCATTATGGATAGGTATCTCAGCTGTTGTGTTAGTGGTGAAAATAATTCTTTCTTTGTAGAAAAATTGCACAAAATACAGAGTTCCAATAGGATTTATCTTAATACCACAGAAACTTCCTGTATTTGTTAAAAATATAGATTCCTTTAAGAATTTGATGCAGATTTTGAAATGCAAAACTCAATTCTATGCTGTTTGGGAGCTTTGGGTGTTTCATTACCTAATTTTAAAACATATCACAGACCTGTAGCTAAAAGCAATTTAAAAACATAAGTACTGGAAATTTCCAAACATAAAGAAACACCAGACAATATTTGTTTTCACTTTATTTTTGCTTCTACTCACACATTGCCAATCTGAAGTGTAAGAATCTGTACTGGCATGTCCATAGCATTACCTGTCAGGGAGATGTCCAAGCCTTTTTTTATCTCAGCTTTGCTTTTTAAAGCCTCGTGAAGACATCAGATTATGTATTGTTTAATTGAGTATCCCACTGGCTGTCCAAGCCAGCCTTCTGGAGCTCCTACAGTGAGTGTGGGGCTTGCACACCTGGAGCTGCAGAGGTGCTGGGACCTCTCACACTCTGCAGCTCTGCAGCTCCTCTTCCTTGTAGACCCAAGATCCCAAATGAAACCCAAACCCACTCGAGAGCAGATCATGTCTGGTGTGTGCAGAGCACCCACAGAGAGCTGGGCCAGCCTCGTGCCCGCCGCTTCCCTGTGTGCTCCTGTCTGTGCATCCATCTGTTCCCACCTCCCGAATGGTGAGGTCATGGCAGGCACTGTCCTGATTCAGCACCCGCCAAAAGGGGCTCTTGTCTGTCCCTGGACATCCACGGAACGTTGCTAATTCAAGAGTGATGGTGGCACCCAAACTCAATAGCCTGAATGGTGTGAAGGCCGCAGGAAGGCTGCTGAGGGGCCGTGAGCCCTGTCACACCGGAGCTCAGTAATTCTGGGGGTGACCAAACTCGTGTTTGGCAGCAAAGCCACAGCAGGGATGAACACAGAGCCCAGAGCAGCCAGCCCTGCCCTGTGCCTCCACCACCAGGCCACCCTTCCTCCTCCATGAGTCTCCTTCCACATGACACCACAGCTCTGGGCCCTGTGTGCCAGAGGCAAATATTAACACAGAGAAACTCTCCTCCACCCAGCTTGCATAGCTGGGAACATATTGCCCAATCCAGCAGCCAAAAGGAGAGCAACATGATTAATGGAAATGTGCCTTGCTTACTTGTAAGCTCTCTACTCCCCCACCCACCCACAGACATAAACTTTTACAGCTTTGGCTACTTAAGATCTTAACCAGATGATCTGCACAGGGTTATAAACCATGGTAGGAACCCTCAGGCAACGGGGGCCCTACATTAGCAACCACTCCGTATTGAACAATTAGATTGATACTCATCAATCATTTACTTGAAAAGAAGAAGAAAATATATTAAAAGGGACTGCAGGGGATTTATCTTCCCATACTGATAAATTGTTAAAAATTAATGAACTAGAGCAACTCTGAAAGAAAAGTAAAGCAAACCCCCCAAAAACCTCAACCACCACAAAATCCCCACAGGCCCTCAGAAAGCTCTTAAAGGGGCTCCTGTGTTGAAGATAGTTTGTCCTCTCTGGCCTGATGGGCTTTTTGCTTTTGTTTTCTGTGTGTCTGGTAGCATTGATGATATTCTCCATCCACTGGTCTTTCCCTGGCACTTTGCATGCCAGGCACAGAACCACTTTTACATTTGTTCCTGGAGGAAGGGAACAAAGCCACCACAGTTTGCAATCCCCGTTCACCAACCAGTTCTGACCTGCATATGGGCACTGTTCTTAATTTGGCAGAAGGCTATTTAAGAAACTTCCCACCCCTTTCTATCCTTTAAACTGTCAAACCCCGCAGCACAGCTAAGCCATGAAATTCAGCAAGGTGCCCAAACTTTGTGCAATACAAAGCTCCCTGGCAGCTTACAAATAGCCCGAGGGCTGTGCTGAGCTCCCATTAAACAGAACAGATTGCAGCTGCCTCCCCATCACACAGAGTTGTGGGCACGGAGATCAGAGGTCCCGTCAGTCACCGCTCCACACAGGTCCTGCCACTCTGTTTGCTGCATCTTTGCCTGTGTCACTGCTGATCATCAAAACCGTGTTCATTTCATTTCCCTTTCATCTGACTCAGGCGTCCTCGGATACAATAATAAGGAAGAACTGATGGGGAATGCTGTCCCTTCCCTGGTGCAAAAGGGGATCATTGGCAGCTGCTTTATTTCCTGTCTCTGCTGTCACACACAGGAACGATGCTGTTTCGCACGCTCCAGAACATGCTTTGTTTTGGGAACTCCGTGAGAGCTCTGTCCGTGTGCCCTGGCCCCTGTTGGTCACAGCACAAAGCAGAGCAGATCCCGGCGCTGTGGCTGCTGACTCCTCCGGGCAGAGGGACTGCTGGTGGGGACATGGATGTGTGTGTTGTGGGCAAACTGGTGACAGCATGTACGTGCTGAAAGTGCCGGCCCACGCTGACAAAGCAGAAACTCATGTTCCTACTGTTCATCCCTTTCACGACTAAAGGACATGGGGAAAAAAAACCTAAAGGAAAACTAAACCAACCGACCAACAAACAAAAAAAATCAAGGGAGTTTTTTTTTTTATATTTATCAAACCCAAAGATTCAGTTCTGAATACGATTATGAAAATAAGGGGGGTTTGGATTGAAAAACAGATACTTGTAGTCACTCCTGCTGGTTTTTTTCCACCAAAAACACACCACACCACCAAAAAAATACCCATAAGCAATTCCTTTTTCGTGATAGAATTCAAAACATTGAAATTCCGTATTTTTACTAGGTAATAGTGTTTCATTTCCAAAGGAAAAGAAGTAATGAAGTTGTGTCCAAAATGGAATTAATCTAAATACAGTGAAACCTATTTACAATTAAAGAATGTTTTTCTCAGTCCCCCTTGGATTACACTATAGGCAAATACAATTTGTCCTTCCTGCTCCCTTGAATGGAGTTTTTTCTACAAAGGTTCTCTTGAGGAATACCCACTCCCACCCTCCCTGTGTCCATGGCAATAACAGGCGCGACCCCCAAAGACTAAACATAAAAGATCATGAGAAGGATTCAGATAGAAAAGGGAATTAAACCCCCATGTTTGCATGTACATATGTGTGTCTGTACATACCAGCCCATGTGCGCTGAAGGACACAAAGATTGATTTAATTTTCAGCTGCTCACAGATGGCAACTTCCCATCCTGGCTCCCATGAATCATTCAAACCTTCCTCTGCAGCCTCCCAGATAAGACTGAAGCGATGCAAGAGGCCTTGAGCCAGCCCCTTTGCACACAGGTGAAATCCACCTAAATTCTTCATTATGTAGGGGAAAAAACGAAGCCTATCTAATAAAATTAATAGCAATAATAATACTTTGCATTTCTAAAATGCCTTCCAGCTCAGGAACTTGAGGCTTGATAATTAATGTCTCTTTAATTTTATTTCTATCGATTAAAGATCCAGCGGAACAAAAAAAAGAGTCTATTAACAAAAGCTAATGTGATTTTCAGTAGGAGCTGGTTACAGGGAGGAGCAGTGATCCTGCCACTCGGGCTGCACAGACAGACATCTAGACAGTACATATGTCCATACATTCCCTAAATTAGCACACCCTCCACTCAGCGGTTGTTCGGGGAAATTAGGCGGTTGTGTATAACTGTAATGAGGTCATACAGGGTCTGATCTCCACTGGGATTTAATTAACTCTGAATCTTATAAATATTGTGCTGAATTATCGTTAAATTTGCATAAAGGTTAGAATCAAGCTGGACCAGCCCCATTTACTAGAGAGGGCTGAAAATAAAACCTCGGAGTAAAGACCCTTTAAACAATGTTTTTGTATTGCAGTACAGCCTTGTTTTGATCTGGGACTGAAAATATATTTAAGGGGAAGGGAGGCTGAGAGGGAGGGGAAGAAGGAGGCTATATTTCAAACAGACTTTCTAGATAACTTCAAACAGACTAATAGAATGGTGGTTTGCAGCCCAGAGATAACCCGTTCCTCCAATGGCCTTACACTCAGTAAAAGGAGATGGTATCAAATATATACACAGTTATCAAGAAATCTTTTCCTCTTTTTTATTTTGATTATTGAAGTAATGCCAGACATAAAATACCATTGCCAGGCAGACCAGAATGACAAAAACTGTAAAGGTGGAGTCACAAGCACTAGCTCTGCTCCGGGGGAAAGCAGGGCTGTGGCCTCCTTTCCAAAAATTCCTGCTCAGATTTTACCCAAGCACAAGCCCCACTGTTTCTGAGGAGAACCAAACGAAGCTGACACAGGGACTGCAAGACTTGGTACCACTCACAACCACACGTATATTGAGGCCAGGCTGGATGGGGCTTGGAGCAGCCTGGTCTGGTGGGAGGTGTCCCTGCCCGTGGCAGGGGGTGCAGCAGGATGGGCTGTAAAGGTCCCTTCCAACCCAAACCAGTCTGGGATTCTCAATTAGTTTTAAACTACCGTAGTCCCAACCAAAGCATTTTGGAATGATGCAGAGGTGGCAGAGCCATTCCAAAGTTGTTGCTTGGCTACTGAGGCACCAGGGGTAGAGCCAGGAAAGGAGACAAGGCACAGCTGTCCTGGGCTGCAGGCTCTGGGCTGCAGGGGCAGCCAAAGGGCAGCTGAAGGGCCACAGGTCCTTCCCACCCCTCCACCTCCCGTGCCAGCGTGCCGTGGCTGGTGCTTTGTTTGCTTTGAGCATGTAGAAACAGCAGCAGCTCCTCTCAGGGCTGCACAGCGCCACTGAACTTCTGCTCCAGAGCCATGGAATTCCTGGGCAATATTCCTGCTCGCTGAGCCTCGCCCAGCAGCCCCTCGCCAGCCAGGCCAGACTAACCCTCTGTCCCTGCTGGCCATGTCCCCGTCCTCCCCTGCAGCAGTGCCACAGATGTGAGCCAGCCCGTGTGTCCTGGCCAGACAGCCAGGGACTGGACAGCTGCAGTGCTCCTGCCAGTGCTCCACAAGCTCCAAGGGAGGTTTTCCTCTCTGCCAGTGCGTTCAGTGCTGCTCAAGAACAGCTCTGTGCTGATCACAGCCCCTTGGATCTGCTCAATGATTGTCCCCCAAACCCATCTGGCACCGGTGCCAGCCACAGCGTGTCACAAATGGCAGAGCAGAGCTGGCATCCCAGATGTCCCCCTCCCACTCTCTGTCCCAGGGCAGGAGTTGCATGGGCACAGGGACAGAGGAGGAAGGGACAGCTGCAGAAATCACCGGATGGGTGAGGCCACCCAGAGATGTTACAGTACCCAGAGCAACCTTGCTGCGTGAGGTGATAAGGATAAAGCTCCCTGTGGCCAAACCTGCACTGGAGGTGTCAGACAGGTCCACCTGGGCTGGAGCACATTCCTTTAGGTTTCACTTCACCTGGCACTGCACTCAGAGGATGTGCTGGAGCATTAGCTCTTTCATCCCTTGCCCTGCCACATCTCTGGGTGGGGAATGCTTTAGAAATGACTGGAGGTAACCTGCTGAGGAATGTGTTCCACAAAGCAGCTGAAAAATGTAATTTGAATCCAAACATGAACTAGAAATAAATTTTGTTAACTAGACTCATCAGTGAGGGTGCCTTACATCCTATGGCAGTTCCATGGGAAACAGCCTTCAGCAGGGCCCAACCAGAGTGGGGCACAGAGGGCACCGTGAGAGGACAAGCACAACAAGGCCCGCCCTGGGAGACAATTCACACAGGAGGAGACAATTAGAATGAGCTGGAGGCAAAGACCTGCTTTGAACATCAAAATGTCTTGCTTGACTTCTCCCACAATGTAATTCTCTTCATAAAGCAGCACAAGACAGAAAACCTCAAGGAAGATAAGTGTGTAACACTTGTTCTAGGAGCTGTCTGTGTGACAGCTGCAGCCTCACCATGTCCTATTTCCTTCCCTGTGAGTGTAAAAAATACTTATAAAAAATTACTAAATGGGAAACATAACAGTTTCTGAATTATTCTGCACATAAAGTGCAGCATTAAGAGACACCCATAAATATTCACCTGAAGCAGAGCTTTACTTCCACAACCCCAGGGTTTGTCAATATGCCCCTTTGCCAGCTACAATTCTGCACAAAGCAGTGAAGTCACAGACCAAAGGAAACTCTTCTAAACTTCAAGGAGCCCTACAACACCTTTCACTCCCTGCATGTGTTACTATCACTATTACAGAGCAAAACTGCCCTGCTTATGGCACATTGTGGCCAGAGACCATTTGGTGCTTTGTTCTGGGAAGTGGCATTTAAAACTGGCACTTTCCTCTTCAAACTTGTTCTTCCCTTGGGAAAGTCCTCTAAATGCATGGTGGGCATGGTGATATCAGGTCAAAGGTTGGACTTGAGGATCTTGGAAGTCTTTTTCACCTTTAATGATTCTATGGTTCTATGGTTCTATGATCACTGAAGCTCCACCTTCTACCTGTCCTGTGCTCTTCCCCTGGACTTGTATGAGGGAGTGCTTCTCACCTCTGGACTTCTCCACAATTGAAATCTGTCCACTGTTGTGGGGAAAATCACTTTGTATTTGCCCAGCTCTGCTCTCCTGCACACCCACCTCTCCCCACACTCCTCATGAATAGCCACCATTGTAGGGAGGCTGGAGCCCGCTGCCAACACGGGGCCGCGCTGAGCAAAACCCATCAGCCTCACGCCATCCATGGCCAGAGCGGGAAGGGATTTTCAGGGGACTGTGAATTAAGCAAGGAAAATTAAAAGGGGGAAAAACATAGACTTCGGAAGTCTTTTCAAATATAGGACCCAAAACTAACATTTGGAAATTTCCAAGGTCTAAGGAAAAACAGCAAGAGCCGTTCAGCTACATTTGCTCTGGCCTCAGCCAGCTCCCTTCACTGAGCTCTGCTGTCATCACATTTCACATTATGATGGTGTTGTGAACTACAAAGAAAACAAGAGAATTGGCAAGTCAAGTATTTTGCCAGCTTTGCAGAGGGAAAATGCATCCAGCTGAGAGGTGGTGATTCCACCTTCCTCACAAAGCACAGGCTGCTGCACCGACCATCAGCGGGGTGGCTGCACCTTCCCCTCACTGCTGATTCTTTAAAATACCCTTGATGTCCTTAAGCCTCACTGAAATGATAAATTAATTTTAACATTACTGGATGGAAAGGGCCAACTGTGGATGGAGATAAATACGTTATTTGCAGTGAAGACAACAAATTGCCTTCAGGAGAGTGGACGGAGAAGAAGAATGAAATCTAATCAACTTTAAATTGGAACATGTAATCTGGCTGGGATTACACATGGATGCAAGACAGGGAGAGGCTGGACTCGGCACAGCAAGAGGCCCTGGCAGACCTCATTTGCACAAAGCCCACACTGGAGAGCAGCTGCTGGACATCCCCTGCCACAGCCTTCCCAGCCCACCCGGGCAGGAGCGGCTCACCCTCAGCTGGGAACATCCAGACCAGTTCAGTTACAGGCACAAGCAAACCCAGAACCAGGGAATCATGGCAGGCACCCACCAGGATCAGTGAGTCCCACTCATCTGCCTGGCAGACACAATTTCACTGGCCCAAGACCCCACGTACCTGGGCCAAGACAGCTGATATCGCTGAGCTCCAGGCCCCACACCCTGTACAAGTTCTGATGCTTCTGTGACCCCAAAAACGTGGCAGAAACAGTCCACAAACAAGTAGGATAGCCTTCCTCTGGTTGAAAGGCCTTGGCAAGGGCTCTGTGGGCTCTCACAGGGATGCAGGAAGCACAATCCCTCTCCCCATCACCACCCTAGGACCTTCACACCAGTCTCCCCAATTATATCCACACTACCCAGTAGGACGTCGTAGAGAACAGATCATTAAAGAAAATAACCTTTTTTTTTTTTTTTTTGTAAACCTGAGGATATTTTAATTTGCATTATTCAGTGATCTGGTTTCAGGCTGCTCCCCAGACCAGAGTCACCACACAGGGAAGGGTGGCAAGCACTGGCTCAAGCCCCATCTGGGGCACCAAGGGGGTGGAAGTGTCACAGCAGCTTTGCTGGCACAGCCAGCACCGGGTGTGCCCAGGGCCTGACACAACAGCAGAGTGCGAGGCACTTGGGTGAGAGATGTGACAGATCAGAATGGCTCAGAAATTGGTGTAACCTGCTCTTCTGACACCCCAAATCCATGGTTCACTAGAGCAGTATGGTCAGAGCTGATGCTGGGGTGTTTAGATGTTCCTGTTTCCCAAAAAGAAGCCAGACTGCCTCTTGTCTGTGGAAAAAAGGGGGAAAAACGGAGGCGAGAGGGGATAAGAAGGAAAGACAGCACATCTTGTAGGTAAAAATTGTGTTGCTTAGCTTGGAGCTAACCCCTACGACATACATTACTGTCTTTCTGTTCAATCAGTGTTCTGCTACAAGAATCAGTTACATTCAATCATCTGAAAGAGCTATTAAAATGCTGATAAAAAATTCATAAAGTAACACACAGTAATGAATCAGGAGAATTCAGTAAAGTGAGACCTACCCTTAGAGCAGGGCAAGAATGAAGGTGAACGATCGTTTGGGCCTAGCGGGCATGAAATACCCTTTTGGAAGATGAATAATTCTGTTTTGGGCTGATAAGTTGAACTAATTTATAATGCTGTTTTAGGTCCACTGCTGAAATATTTCAAATCCCTCAACTTTAAAATGCATTGCCTGTCAGAAACGGGTCTCTTAACAGTTTCCTCTTAACATTTTTCAAAATGTAACCTAGACCAATTTGCATGATTTACTGCTTTATTGTATTATACCGTGCATGATTTAAAATGGGAAATAAAATTTTTAAAAAAAAGAAAGACAAGGTGGTGTGGAAGAATTGCTGCAGAAGAGATGCAATGGTTTTTTAGATCTCTGCACAATACACAAAGGTGCTTTTCCTGCCCTGGATCAGGACGGGGAGGCAGGCAGCCTCGCGGGAATTTCGCAGCGGTTTGTCACAACAAAGCCCAACTGTATTTGCCTGGAGTGGCTCCCACCGTGCAGGAGGCTCCTGGCTCCCCGTGGTGTTGGCTGAGGCCACTGGGAGCTGAAAGCAAAGAGAGCTGGGGGCCCCCAGCATCTCTCCACGTGCTCGGTGCCTTGTGAGTCTGTGGGGATCAGGATCGATGTGAGCTCTGCCGGCTCCGAGGTACGAGGCGTGACTTGTTTCTCTGCAGGTGTTTTTCTGACAAGTGGGGAGAGCCGCACGGTTTCCCAGCTGACTTCTCAAGAGTCAAGTCTGAGAGCCTGAGGGAGGAAAAGCAGCAGCAGCAAAGCCATCTCCTCTCCGCTTTCACTTAAGAGATATTCCTCTGAGAGCGCGCAGCTCCTCCAGCGCCACGCTCCTCCCTGAAGGGCTCTGTAATTGCACACAGGTTCTTGGCCAAAGCATTCCCATGCCCAGTCCATCTGCACTCCAAAATGTTGCTCCTAAGCCCCGTGGGACGTGCTGGGGTGGCTGCCACGCCACGGATGGCAGCAGCCTGGCCGGTGTGGGTGAGGGTGTGGGGTGCCCAGCCTGGTGCTGCTGCGCTGGGATTGCTCCCCAGAGCTGAACACCAGGAACCCCTGCCACAGCAACCCATCTGCTTTGGACAGCAGCCTGCCAGGTAACCCAAACCAGATCCAGTAACACTCCAGGACAGAGGCAGGTGGCTGCTTTCCCTCCGGCATCAGGAGATGTCCGATGGAAGAGTGGACTCCTCAGAAAGCAGCACGGTGCCAGGGATATTTACTCATCCTTGGGTGAATGCCCCCAAAGAAGTCACCTTGCCACTTGGTTCCACTCACTCATTTTACAAAAAAACCAAACTTTGCTATTGCAATTGTAAGGACAGGCTGCCATTTTAATAGGTTCTTTCCCATTGCAGGTATTTGCCCTCAAAGCAGGAAAGTAAAATGGTGAAAACGTGCAAAAGGAACCAAGACGTGGTGCACCCCTCATTCCTCAGCTCAGCCCCTTGGTTCTGACACCTGCTGATTGCAGTGGACAGTGTCAGACATTCTCACAGCACCTCGAACTGGGTTTGCACAGCTGGCTCACAACCTACAGCTCTAATTTCCTTCCTCACTGGGGCTAGAAGCATTCATTCCCTCTGAAAATGAAGTCAATGTGTTTTAAGTTGGAGACTGAGGACAGAGACTGTCCAATTCATTTCTAACTCCTAAGATTATATTGGTGTGACTGATATTAAAGAACAAAGGCAGATACCCTCCCCAGCTGTAAAATAAGGCCATGACTCTGAAGGGCACAGAGTTGTTCATTAGAGGTTTCTACAGAAGATATTAAGGGCACCAGATGATCCCACCATTTCCAGCTTCCCTTTCAAGTGATTCATCTCCAGATCAGACCTGGATTCAAAACCCCATCATTGGAAGGACCCTCATTACCTGTGCTATCAGCACCATCCATAAATGTATCCTTTACCGCCTAATTAGGCCAACAAAGGAGGGCTATTAACAGCTAAATATAATACAAATGCAGCATTAGGGATAGAGACTATTGACCTTTTTACTCCCAGAGATCTGTATACCCCTTTGTTCTGCCGAACACAGCTCCCCCTTGTCAGGGCATCACTGCTAACGGGAATATAATCTGTTCTCTGATTGCACACAGGCTTTCCTTGTACTCCATTAGAAAAATAAAGAAAGAAGTTATCTGTACATCTTGCAATGAAAGTCCCCCCTCAGCTTCAGTATATCCCAAACTCACAAAAAGCACTGAAAGCCTCAATTTTGCTAGTACTTGTTGAGTGGATGAGAATGGCCAGCGCTTAGTACCACACAAAATCTGCCTGTTAGTAACCTCAGATGACCTAGGAAGACTAAAGAATAATCCTGTGTGTTTTCATACACTCTGACTTTCATATCAGTTAAAATCTTGGAAATCATATATGTATTTTTAGATACAATTGAGATCATCAGTTAAAAAAAAAAAAACAAAACCAAGAGAAAAAACCCTCAAGGAATTCCAACTCTACATAATACGTGATAATAAGGCTGTTATAGTGAAGGACTCTCTAATCGTGTATTTATTCACCTGCTCCCTATTAGGCAGAACTGTTAAACCAGCACTTTGTCCATCAGCACTTGAGTGCTCCAAGCTGAGTGTGCCTCTTTCAGAACTGCTGGCACCAGTGAAAGCCAAATTCTGAGACCTCTCTGAATAGGACTTGCATTGTCAGGCATGTCTGAGAGAGCCCTGCCAGGGGTGTCACAGCCCTGCCACCACCTCACCTGACAGGAGTCCTACGAAAAGACTTAAAAACGAGGGAAAAAGCAAAAGGGAAAAAAAAAAGAGAGGCAGGGGGCAGGGGAATGCAGGAAGGGACATCCCTCACCTGATACTTTCCTCTCCTCCTCACTTTATAAAGTTAAATGCTGTCTGAGATTTATTGCTGTGAAAAGGAAAGTTAACCACATAATCAATAAAAAAAAAATCCAATTACAGTCTATGGAGGAGCAACACTGCGTATAATAAAAGTCTCACTTCCAAGGCCCTTAGCCCACTGGGCAGCTCAGTTATGCAGGGGAGATTAAGTCACAGGGCCCTGAACATGAAACCAGCGGCGCCAGGCTGGGCTGGAGCTCCCAGCAAGGCAGGGAACGTTTTCCTGCCGCTGGGAAGGGAACAGGAAGCACAGACACTGCAGTAAAGCCCTACTGGAACCTCCTAAATCAGCACCGAGTGCTGACCAGCCTCCCCTGCCCCCCCCCTCCCTGGAAAGGGCTTTCTCTCCGTTTAGGTGATTCTTTTCAAGGCTCGTAGGGGTATTTCTCCCTTTCTTTCCATCAGTCACCATTCATCCAGGTGGAGCTTTTGGTACCTCTAAGAAGTATTCCCAGCAAACCCATTAACTTGGTTTCAGACACTCAGACAGCCCATGCTGCAGCTGGGACTCTGTGATACGGTAGATTTGGGGGGTAAATTGTGCAGCTCTGAGCCAGAGGAGAAACCGTAACTACCTCATTTGCAGAGCACAGAAGGGCTTTGTAGGTTTTAAACCTGGCTCGGCCCCCGTTTATCACAGGACACCGAGGAAATCAGAGCTTATCTCAGTTCCTCTCCTTGTACCAGATGGATGAGAGCTTCAGTGTGAAATAATTTAGTGAAATAATTTCATATCTGTAAAAAAATGCACACTGGTATCACACCATGAAGAATGATTTTAAATGCTGAAAGCATCAGGCCATAGTTTCATATTTTTTACTTCAGGATGACCACTCCGCCACATCTTCTGGCAACATGTATTTTATTGAAATTGGGCAGGAACAAACTGACAAGAAATACTTTAATTCCTGTTTGGAAGGGAGGTGATGCCTGGTTTGTGGTGAAATCAGGGTGACAATGCTGGGTCCAGCTGCAGTACTCCAGGACAAACTTATCCCTTCTAAATTTGTGACTACATTCGAGTCAGAGGGTTTCTAGGACATCAGCACTTTGTGTCGTATGACCCTGGACTTTTTAAAATCCAGAATTAAACCCTACATCAAGATTTACCTTCCATGTGATGCCATGATGATTTTTTGCTTTTCTTTCATACCCCTTTTATACACTCTTTTATATAGCTTTATATATTCCTTGTGCCTTTAGCTTACATAGTTATAATTCTTTGAGTTCAATAACTCCCCTTAGACCTAGAATTTCATTAAGTTTAGAGACCAAACATTCTAAAAGCCCAAGAAGCCCAAGGTCCTCTCCAGAACTCATTCTGTAAACAAAGCCAGGCCCATCCAGGGGGAGGGTCCCTTGGGTGGGGGGTCTCACCCGAGTCCCTCATTGGGGAATCTTTGATAGATGTGCTAATTTTTGCAAGGCATATAATTGTATACTCATCACATCGTGGGGGGCCATTTTCTTCAATGGGGACATCGGGGTGCATTTCGATGTGCATTTCATCACACCTGAGGATCCTTAAATAAATACCCAGGTAAAAACTCTTTTCCCTCTTAACTGTGTGCAGCTCTCTTAATTTTAAGACCAGGAAAAGGCATCACATGGAACCACTGCTTTAGTTCTCCCTGACGTGGTAGGAAGAGTGGCAGCACTGGGACGACCTACACGAGACATAACCTTGTGTTTGGGCAACACCACGTGAAGGCCGAACTTGTCCCACGAGGTCACTGGAGAGGAGGCTGTTCACACCACAGGATGATACAAGAGAAAATGTGACGTGTGTAAGAGAGAACTTCTGCTGAAACATGCAGAGCAGAGATGTGAGGGAGCAACACGAGCCCTCAGAGCAGTTTTAGCATCACAAGGCAACACTGAACATGTCAGAGTAGGTGACAGTGCCCTTCAAACTGGGTAACAGCTGAAATGGACCAGTTTGCTTTCAGCTACGCCAGTATCAACCAGGGCACAGCTCCCTCCCCATGGGAGGGAGCAGCAGCATTGCTCTGCCCCAGCTCAGCAGGGCCTGGGTGCTCCTGTGGGACAGACAGGAGGGGACAGCAGCTGCTGATGTCCCCAGCCGCGAGACGTGCCTGGCGAGCAGCCCGGGCACCCTGTGCAGTCACCCAGTGATGATCTCTGCCAGAAACTGGCTCCTGGTCTCCTCACTGATCATCTACGGGTTGTTGTTCTTAAAGAAGAGTAACAAGGAAATGTGTTGTGGACATGGGGAAAATATAATTTCTTTTCTGGATTTTAGTCTAATCTTTAGTCTAGTTTTAGCCCTAAAGAAAAGGCAATCACCAAACACAAAGCATCTGATTTTTGTTTTTATATGGGTTTCATCCCCCAGTATCCACATTACAAATGGTTCATGGCTAGTTGAGTAAGAAGAGAGGTTCTTTGTTAAACAGCATAAATCAGTCTCTGGCATAAAAGGCTACTGCTGGACCATTTCACAGAATGACTTCCAGGAGTGGTGGATTTTTCATGGAAAACAACTGCCACTGCATCTGCACTTCAGAGCTACTCCCAGGGTAACAAATGAAACAAAGCCCATCCAGAGAGGATCTGTTTTGATTTGAGATTCATTCCTGTTTGTCCTGCTGCTCCTCTGCTGCCGTGGTCCCACCAGACCAAGCTGCAGCTGAACTGCCCACGGGACAGCTGCCAGGCAAAGAGCACCTTGTGCTCTGCAAAGGCTTCCCATGGAAATTCCTTCTATGGCCTGGCTTCCCAGCTCTGGAAGGGTGCAGGTGCCAGATAATATTTCCTCTGAGTGGGGAGAAGACAGGAGGAGAGTGACAGAGTCAAGGCACAATCCAAACATCAGGCAGGAGCAGCCCTGCGGCACCAAGGGTGCTATCTGACAGTCTCCCACAAACCTCAGGCTGTGCCTCTCCTCTCTCCTGGGCAGTTCTCCAGAAAGCTGCAGCAGCACCTTGGCAGCTGCTGATCACCAGCCCAGCCTCCCTCTCTCCTGGTGCAGGCTGCGCCTCTCACCCAGGTTTCTGAGGGGAGCAGCTGCCAGGTGAGCAGTGCTGGCTCTCACCAGAGCATCCCAGTACCACCATGCAGGCTGGACACAGCCACAGACCTCTGTCCTGGGATGCCTGAAGACAGAGGTCACCCAGTGCCCAGGGATCAGGGATGTGTGGAGCACATCCAGAGAAAGCTGCTCATGTGTATTCTGGACAAGCTCCCCAAGCCATGCAAGGAGGAGCTCAGAACTCTGGGCAAGGACACGTCCGAGCAAGGCCAAGGGGCTGCTGAGTTTGTCAGCAGAGAAGTCAGAGAAGTCTCGGATAAACTTTGCTGGACACAAGAGCTGGTCGAGGGAAAGGGGATGAAGACTGGGGACACGAGGGAATTCCATCCATGCTTGGGGTGGGCTGAACCCACTCCTTACTCCCTGTCACCCTGCCAGTCACAGCCGCCTGGGGATTCGGAGCTGCCAAAAGCACTGAATCTGTGTCTTCTCTGCACTTGATAGCAGCATTCTTGGATGCAAACGTTAACACTTTACCCTAACCCAATTAATACCTAGTGTTCAGTCACAGCACTGATTAACATGTTGTTCACAGTG